>CM049931.1:23305561-23328061 GCA_027405835.1 Asclepias syriaca | reverse complement strand
TTTACAGAGAGTTTAAAGTCACTTGCCTTGTTTGATTTCTTGAGTAGGATGCTTTCAGCATCAAGATCTGCCATCTGCTTCATTTCCACATACCGTGGAATACAATCAGCACCCAAGCAATCAGCAGCTTCTTGCACCTAAATTCTTTGCATGTCAAAAGGTTGCATAGGTATATAATTCTTTGCATGTCAAAAGGTTGCATAGGTATTCAAAAGATCTTACACGGGAAATCGTGTTGGCCGTCTCTACAGAGGCCATATTTGGGCTGGTTACTATAGTGTTTAATTTCAGGTCGAGAAGTAGCTCAGCAGTTTTCTGTGCCTGTTTGAATCCATGTAACAGAATGAGATCTTTCCTAGTCATACTTTCAGTAATATTAATGTGATTAAACTCTTATTACCTGTATAACTCCAAGCATGTTCATTGGCCCATCCCCAGGATATGGCATAGTACCCTGCAAATCCATAAAAGAAAGCTTATTGACTTATTTGCCTGAAGTCCAAGGATTACAAGTATTAGGGTTCATCCAATAGAAATCAATACATGTATATATATATATATATATGCATATATATCAATACATTGTGCTTCCCTGATTCTTTCTTTATTTTTCATTTTGGAACATTAGAGTGAAAACTATCAATTTCATAGTGTTCATTTCTTTCAGAACTAGTTAACTCAAAGAAATAACCTTCACAAATACCAACCACAGAGTTGTTCCTTTTTAAGCCTGAAAATCTGAAAAAAAATATCATAAAAGTACAAAAATTCCTGTTCTGCAAATATTTCAGTGATGGTTTTCATAAAATAAATCCATTAGTGTGGAAAATAAGCAGAGAAATGTTCTTGCACTTAGTCATCAATTGATTGTCAAAAACATGAAATCCTGATGACCTGGTAGAACCAAACTTTAGAAGTCTCTACACTTTTGAATGCGCGCGAACAAGAAAACCGAACTCTACTTCCATTAATTCAACAAAAGGACAAGTAAGAAAATGTTCAATCACATTATAATTGAAATAGTTCTGAACCATCCTAGGAAACATATTTTGTTTAGAAAAGATGATTATTTAATGATATCTCTAAATCTTGGGAGTATGCATTCAATGTAGTATTGGATCAACCGACATGAAAATAGAAATGCAGTTCATAAAGATTTTTCTGAACAGAAGATAACCCAAGGCTTCTTTTGCTTTGGCATGTCACAGCCATAAATATCACCTCCATAGTAGACAATGTCACAAAAGTAATAAAGTTACTTTTAAACTAACTCCACAACCACTGAAAGTATATTAGGTGACTGTGATATGAGAGAGTTAACTTGATGAAATGTATGCAATAGTCAAAGTTGTTACTTCATCCAATGAATTATGAAAGAACAAAACACATGGATATGCAGTATTACTTCATCCAAGACATCACTGCTGAGGGGAAAAAATCATTCAGAATATCACCATTACAAACAATTTTATCAACATATTTAGAAAGTCAATTCCAGTTTATAAGTGGAAAGAGTTGGGGGCCTTGTATCCGGAAAACTTGGAGTAAAACTAATATCGAATGATAAGATACTAGTATTTTATAATATTTTGAGCTCCATTTAGGGCTGTGTTTTGTGGGCTAGGAATAATCAAATAGTTTGTCTTTACATTTTTTTTTCCCTCTAGTTCTATTATTGTTTCTTTGTCATAGTAATTTAGATTTGCTTCGAGAATTCTCTGTGATGCTTTCTACATAAAGATATATGCAAACACGATTTTCAAATATTTTCTCTCAACGAAACAAATTGCTTCCTTCTGTGGAACATTTACATGTATTTGATGAACTAACTACTCAAAGCATCACCACAGACCAATTTTATTCCTCACAATGTTAGAAAAAAACACAAAGAGAAAGAAGTCCTTTCACGGCCTCGAAACTCTTTTCTCATACCTCAGAATCACTTTGTGAGATTCCATGGCAGACAAGTATGAGCCGTGTGCTGCTTTTCCTGCCCCCAGAACTGCCAGCAGCTAGTGGTGAATTTGGGGTCTGCATCATTTACATTTAAATACAGGATAAACTTCAAACCAGACCTACAAGGAATACAATATAGATACTATATAAAACTCAAAGAACAAAAATTTATAAGGTATTGTAATCACAAAGAAATAAGAAAATTGTTCAATCTATGAAACTTGACCTCTAATAGACCAAACCAGATGAAGCTGTGAAAATGAAAGCAAATTGAATATTATGACTCGGGAATGCCTCAATTGGTCTTAAGCTATACCACCACTCCTAACTCATATTTAACTATTAGATAAGGAACTGCAGATGAATGGAAAAAATGGAAAAATCCTGAATGCATTATGAAGCATAGTATCTTTTTAAGCTAAGTTATTGTCCATTCAATAGAAATTTCCACCTTGGAGCCATTAGAAAATATAGGACCATGGACGAATGACAAATTGATGGTAACCTGTAACCACAAGCAAAATAGATACCTCCTTAGTTTAAGGGATTAATGCCAACTAAGATGCAGATCGAAATACTTATCATACTAAAAATAAGGATGAGTAACTTAGCTACTCTTCTTAACTTCTGTACTGAATTAAAAGCGGACATTCAATTTGGAGGAAGGGATTCATTCTCATCTACAAAACCAGATGCGCACTATTGCTATGCAACACAAAATGTATGCCACTCTCCAAAGGTTTCCATCCCATCACTTTTTGGACTTGTTTCATTTATGCAAGGGCAGGCTCACATTGAAAGCTGTCCTAGAGATCCATTTAGTAAAAGAGATAAATGCGTCTAAAGTAGGAGGAGACTGAAACCGCATAATGTCAGATGGTTCAGTTTTTACAAGTTATTGCTGCCTCTGCAGAAGCAGATGTACATTCCTTAGATTGATACTCCACATGCAGCAAACTGTTTAGTCAGGAAATTAGAAAAAGAAAGATTATTGAAAGTAACATCTATTGAAGTTAGATATATTGCTCATGTTTACTAAATATAGCAGCATTAAGATTTGACTTTAGCTATTACATACCAGTAGTTTCAAGCGTGATGATCCCATTTTAAAAAGTTGCAACATATAAGCAATTAGAGGGATATAAGCAGCCGGGTACCTGGTTTAAGCGATTAAGACATATGCTTGGTGAACTACCTTCAGGTTGTGGAGTGAAGTCCAACACACTAACCCCACAATTACTCTGGAGTAAAATCCTGAAGTATTCAATTCCTAATCCTGATCGACGATAACAATTCAAAAAAAATCAAAATCAAACCATTACACTGCAAAGAATTTACAAACAAGGTATTCGAACTGCCAACCAAAAAGGAGTAAAAAGAAGAGTACCAATAGCTGTTGCCACAAGTGCCTGATTGACAGCATTGTGAGCTACAACAAGTATGGACCTGCTATCATTGGTTAAGATTTTTTCCCAGCAGTTTCTAGCACGATCCCACAACTCTCTTACAGGATAATGGCTATCAATACTGAAATTTGGAGCATCTGTTTGCCATTGCCGGTATGCGGAGCCATATTTAGCTTTTCCCTCATCCTTCAGGAGCCCCTGAGGCAGATGCAGAATGAACAATAATTTTAGGCGGAGAAATGAAGGCAACAAAAATTTTGAATTTACTCAGTTGAGCAAAAGAAAAAGGTATAATACATGTATGACAGCATGTTCAAGAACAGTATAGGAAGGTTTTCTGAAAAGTAGGCATCTACAATGAATTTCAGTTTACCTGGAATGAATACAGATCAATTTCTCGCAGGTCATGCTCAGTGATGATTTCCTCCTCACGGTTATTCCAGATGATCTCAGCTGTCCTCTTTGATCTAGCAAGTGGGCTGAAACATAAAATCAAAACAAGGTTACTTTGTAGAGAAGGAAACATAAATCAAATGAATGCAAAAGACAGAAATTTGCAAATTTTTAGAACATTTTGGGGTTGGACAGCATGCATCATAATAATAATAATAAACCAAGAAACGTTGAATTTTGTAATTCTAATGCCAAAAAGATATAAACAGCAGGGCGATATCTGCTTCCATGTGTCATATAGTTTCATATTCTCCATCTAACTCAGTCAGGAAAAAAAAAAAAAAAAACTCCCTAATGTGCTTTGAAACAAAGAAGTGAATTAAACAATGAATATAAAGATTCTTCTTGTTTTGTCTCCTACTAATCCAACACATAAGTTCATTTCACAATTACTTAAGAATAAAGCCTAAAACAAAAGAGAAAATAGACTCATCTGTGGTACCAGGCAAATTCTCAAGAAAACAATAGTAGTAACTCCATTTTCGTTCTTTTCTCTCAGGTCTTTTTATTCTTCTTGTCTCTCTTTCCATCTCTCTCACGGATTTAATCAGCAAATCTAGGCTCTTTTTTTCTTTTTTCTTTTTTTTCAGGAGATCCAAGGAAATAAACAAAACATCCAGCCATAGCCTCGAACAGAAACAGAACTCCTCACCAACTAAATTATTTCAGAAATGCCCACTTCAAAAATAAATTGGCACATTCTATTCCATCATCACATTTTAACTGACAATATCAGTTTTACTCTAAAGCAAATTTCTTGAACAAAACCCACTGAAAATATAAATAAAAGAAGATGAAAACCCACCTCGAGAAACAGACATCAAAAGAATCATCAATTAGCATTTGACGAGAGGTCTCAGCCTGAGCCTCACCTTTCTGGGTGAGAACAGAGAAATTAGAGCTGCCCTGAATCCGACCCTCTGCATTCCAAGTACTCTGTCCATGCCTCACCAGTACAACCCTCTTCGCCGCCCTAATTGGTGGAAGAAATTCAACCAAACCAATCTCCCTACTCTTAGAGAATTCTCCGCTCTCTTTATACTCATCAGCCGAAGATTTCTCTTTAATTTCTTCTCTCAAACTAGTAGAAAAAGACCTAACTATAAATTTTGTAAAGCACTTTCGCCTTTCTCGATGAAATAATTTCTGGGGTTTGTAAAGAGGAAGATGATTTTGTGCTGGAATCGGTGTTGGGGCGATTGCAGTGGAGAACATGATCTTGATTTTGTGTGCTGGAAGTGTTGTTTTTTTTTTTCCTTTCTTGATTTGGCGCTAAAAACAGTGGTAGTTATTTACCTGTGGTTTCAGTTGATTCAATTTGGATACACAAAGCCAGTAAGAATGACACGTGCCAAATTGTATACTTCTAATCTTTCTCGTCACTCTAGAGTGAACTATTTTGGGCTTTGCCAATTGGGCTTGTTGAGCCTCTTGGGCCTGGCCATTACACCTTATTCCGTTTAAAAATATATAAAATATTTTATATATATATAAAAGTTATGAATTAAATATATATATATATATATACACTAAAAGTACGAGATATTTTAGATTTTTTACTAAATATATATATATTTAAATAATTTAGCTTATATTACACGACTCACTTAATTCGAATTAGTGGATGATATATTTGATTATCATTTTTATTATTTAATATTTAAAATTATTATTTTCAATTAATTTAAATTTAGTTTTAAATATACTAATAAAGTCTAACTTTTTAAATTTGTTACATTAAAAAAACATATTATATATGTACTTTTAATTATGTAAGAACTGAAACTCATACTAAATTTGAATTTTATATATATATATTATTATATAAATGTGTAAGAATCAAGTTATTTGGATTGTAGTGTGAAGCTAGGTACGAGGTCTTTAAAAACTTGGACAGAAAATAATTGAAGGAAGAAAACCGTACACTTTCTTTGGTTATTTGGTAATTAGGATTGAATGGTACGATTTCTAATGCTAAAATTATACCTAGTCCTAAGCATTACCTTTTGTATACCTATTCTCACGTAAATGCGTTATAGCTCCCACCATTTCTAGCCTCCTCCCCAAGTTTCTCTTGCCATATACACTCCAATAATATTTCATAACTTATTTAATTATAGTCAACTTAAATTATTTTTTTAGTATACTAAGAACAATTATTTATCATTTTCACGTGCTAACAAATTACCAAAAAAAATAGAATCAAATGATGTAATGAAATTTCAAAAGTTATTTGGTAAGAAAAGTGTAAAGTTTGAGAGGTTTTAGGTTGTTGAAACCTAAATTTAGGTGGGATATTATTATATATAGAATCACATAATTTTTCTAATTGCCTTAGATTTTGGGCTAAGCAAATGAACAAGAATAGAAGAATACTTACAAAGAAAGAGAAGCACGAATGTCATTTTCAATTATCAACGGCTATGTGATACAATTTTTGTTGGTTTGAGGGAAGAATGTTGGGGTGTTAATCTATATCCTAGATAATGATAGAAGTGATTAGCTTATAAGAATACTACTAACTCTATTAATCAGATATCTTTTACGAAATTGCTCAAGAAGTGAGAGTCCAATCTTGTGAGTATATTTGGACCCAACAATTTTAGCACATATATATATATAAATGATCAAATCAATAAATTTTGGTTGATGATTGTAGTTTAATTTTTAACTCATTAATAATTCCTTTTAATTTTAAGGTGAAATTAGAACATGGAATAGGAAGGAAAAACAAAAGTAAAAATGACATTTGATTCTACTTTGATTGGCTCTTTTTAACCAACAATGCTTCTTCAAGTGATTTAAGAATCCAACCTTTTCAATTTCATTCCACTATTTAATTTTTCTTGTCTCAATTAATTATAATATAAAATTATTAAAATATTAAAAGATTTATGATCCATTTTGAATATATAATTTGATTCAAATAAATTAATTCACTTCAATCTTAAATTATTATATGATAGATTACATAATCTAATGATTTCATGTGGATAAATATGTAATTTTATTAACGTTTACTTTAGGAAATTAGATTATAATTTAATAAAATAGTAACGGCTATTTTTTCTTTTTGAAAAAATAAAGAAAGAAAAAGAAAGCTCCACAAATCACTCAATAATTCAGTTCGATTTAAATAAACGATTAAAGACTAGGAATATAAATAAATAAATAAATAATATTTGTTTAGTTTAAATTGATGACGTCATTGTAGTGTGTAACAGCGTGAAAACGCGGTTCACCTCTTTTGTCCTTCCTCCTCTTCTCTCTCTCACTTCCAGTGTGTGAACTCTTTCTCTCTCTCTATCTATCTATTATCTCTATCTTTCTCTCTCTGTATCTATATATCTCTTTCTCTCTCTCTCTTCACACTTACCCACTCACTTTGGGGGTTTGTAAATTTTTTTTTTTTTTTTTTTTAATTTTTAAAGTTCAGCTTGGATGTTTTGAAGTTCATTGAATGAGTTGGAAACCCTAAAACAGGGTACCTCAGATCTACACTGTCATTTCAGGATTCGAAGCAGGAATATATATATATATTGCATTTTGGTTTTGTGCTTTACTTTGGCTTTGTACTACTGTAGAAGTATGAATTGTTAGTGAAAAAAGAAAAAGAAAAAGTTAATGGCGAGCTCCGACCCGAGTAAGAGACACAGACCCGGACCATGGCCACCTGCGCTGGAATCTGCTTCTGCAATGCCACCGTCTTCTTGGGCTAAGCGGACTGGCTTCCGTCCTAAATTTTCCGGTGAGGCGAATGCCAATGCCAATGATTCTGGTTCTATTTTGGTCCCTTCTCAGCCGAAACCCAAAGAGTCCGACGCCAACATCGATCTAGAGTCTGGTCGGGTCCGGCCTGGACCTACTGCGAATGGGGAGCCTGCGTCGTTACCTCCAAGGCCCACCCCTGAGAAGGATAAGGAACAGTCAGTAAGGAAAAGGAGGGATTCTGATGGAGGTGGTGGTGGAACACTAGCGGCGCCAGGGACTAAAACTTCTGGTGCTAATGGTCAGGCAGCTCCCCCAGCTACTGCGGCAACTGGGGAGGCAGGGAATCGGAGAGTATATAGAAATGAAGAGGCTGTGGATGTGTTGCCACAGCCTTTAGCGGACGATGATGGGTTTGTGTCGAGGCATTCACATATGAAGTATGAGCTTAGAGATACACCCGGTCTTGGTGAGCTTTGCTTAATAGTATGAATTTATTGGCTAAATATTAGCTTACTAATATAAGCTATAATCGGATAAGTGCTTCTTCCATAAGTGTTGATTTAATTGGTGGAAAGGTGCCAACTTTGGATAGTTGTAGCACATTTTCGTGTAAAATGAAAGGAAATTGGATTTCCAAAATGTCGTTGGTGATTATATTTGACTGGAAAACGTTATTTTATTTTATTTTATTTTTAACACTAAAGAACTATGTAAATTTTCAATTTACAAACATTGTTTGCGTTAATTTGGACTTTAGGGCCGTGATGGCGGGATGCAACAAGAAAAGTGTGGATAAATTTTTTTTTCTTGACCAATAAATAAATGATGTTTTTTTTTTGTAGTATTAATAGTGCTAATGGTAAGTGCTGTGTTTTTTTCAGTTCCTATTGGTCTATATGGATTTCAGCACTATCTTTCAATGTTGGGGTCGTTGATACTAATTCCTCTTGTAATAGTTCCAGCAATGGGTGGCAACTACGTGAGCACACTGCAGACATTATCCACATTCTATTTATCTCAATGTTGACTAATTTGAACTAACTGATATTATTGTTTTTAATTTTGTTTTTTTTCCTCTCTCCAGGAGGATATGGCAAATGTAGTTTCCACTGTGCTTTTCACGTCAGGTGTCACAACACTACTGCATACTTCATTTGGATCAAGGTTGCCCCTAATTCAGGGTCCATCATTTGTGTATCTTGCTCCTGCACTTGCGATGATACACTCCCCTGAGTTTTTGGGCTTGACTGGAAATGTAAGTTTCTCCTTCTTTGCCCTTACAAATGCATCTATCTAAATACTTAGATATCTTTTTAAATAACATTTAATGATTTATGAAAAAAAAGGTATGCTGTAGAAATTTGCTTTGAGAGACTTGGGCAAGGTTATTATACTGGATAGACTTCAATATATGAAGCTTAGATGTCAAAATGAATTAATTAGTTGAAGCAATAATCGTACATAGAAAAGCTTATACAGAGAATGCTTGATTCCACAAGAATGTGCAGTGATTGCTATTTTATTTTTCTATTAAATAGTGTTTTTTTTAAAGAAAAGAAATGCAGCTACCACGTCTAATTCTGCATTTAAGCTGCAGTTTCTGTCTAGAATTAAAATTTTATTGTGAGAGTATGTAATGGCGCATTGCTGTCCCAAGATGCTGATCCAACTGTTTGATGATAATAGGAGTTCTTGTTTTCCACATGCAAAACAATTTTATCACGGTGTGCTACTCAACAGCCCAAGCATTATTAACTTGAATGTTGTAGCTGTGGTTATAACTACAATGATAAGAAGGCTCTTTTGTGAACAATGAAATAAGGGAACAGCTTTGCAAATTTTATTTTATTTTACCTTTATCTCTCCCAGTTTGTTTCAGAAGATTCTGGTACTGTAACTTTCTATATATGTTGGATGGAAAAAAATTGGAAAACTCAGTTAAAATAATTTGAAAGTTTTCTTATTCTAATGTGCAGAATTTCAAGCATATTATGAAAGAGCTTCAGGGAGCTATCATAATTGGTTCAGCTTTTCAAGCAATACTGGGATACAGTGGTTTGATGACTATACTTCTCAAGTATGAATCTTTTCTTTAATGTTTCTGTTTACCAACCAACTTTTATCATTGTTTTCGTGAAGAGAATTTTGGTGACTAGCAAATGTTATGATGGGTAGCAGCAACATTTTATGTTTTAGAGTTTCTTGAAATGTGGTATTTTTTAAAATTACGTCAGCTGTTCTTAATTGACTCTTACAGCATATTGTTGTTTCATTTTAGCTGGATTTTTTAGTGTCCTGTTGAGAATTTTCATTTTAGATGATGGAGTTTTGCCATCATGATAGAGAAATTGGTCAGACACTATGGTGTTTTGCATTTAGAAAGAGTTACTACTGCTATTGACTTGTTTCTCCATTTATGTTTCTCAAATTGCTGAGCTTTTCTTTCCCCCATGAAATAAAAATGAAGCTTCATAAGAACATGTCAAGTAGAAAAATGAAACTTGATAAGGAAATGTCAAGGTTAACCAAGGTTTTCCAGAAGGATTCTACTTTAACCAAGGTTTTCCAGAAGGATTCTACTCCAAAGAACCTTCTTTTGTTTTTCTGTTACATTATATGTGCTATTATGAGTTCAAATAAGTTAAGCGATCATATAATTAATGCAAGTAAGTCATTGCTCTTTAAATATTACTATTTGATTATGGCGAAATTTACTGCATGTTAATATGTATTTCTTCTTCTTTGGGACGAAAGATATTGCTATTCTATCTGCCTGGCCAAATGACCTGTCCTTGGCTACTTATTGCTTGCGTTGTCTTTCAAATTCCTGAATGATTCTAACAAAGTGACTAAGAATTTGAGAGTATGTACTAGTTTAGTGATTTTTGTTTGGGATGAACTCTTAGAATTTCCACTGGGGAAAATGATGTTCCAATCATGTTTAAGACCAGTTCCATAATTGGAATTCTAACTCTTGGCACATGTTGGATAAATGCCAGATATGACCATGCTTGTTGAAAATGTTTCTCTAGAAAGTTTGTAGAACTCGTGAACTGATATGTCCTTGCATTCTTAGTTGTCATGATGAAATGTCCAGCACAATTCTACTCAATAAATTAGCTAAAATGCATTTTTTTGCCTTTTTCAAAAGTTTGAACTCGGTTTTAGATGTGAGTTGTGAATTTTCGTTGAAGGATGATATAGTCAAAGAAAATGCTTAAGTTCAATACATAAGTTACTAGCATCAGATGTACGTTGATTGTTGAGATAGAAAGACTCTGTTTAATAGTTCTATTTTAAATATAATATATTCTATTGCACATTTGTGAAGTATAAAATATTTGTTCTCTTTAAATGCTAGGCAGAATGTCGACGTGTTATATATCCCTTCACATGTAACTTTGAGAGTTCAATTTGGAGGGCTGAGTGACTGAGTTATATATCCCTTCCATCCGCAGTTGCTTTTCTGTGGCAATTAGGGCTTAGACATACATACCCTTTGTGTTTGGGAATTTCAATTTGGATTACCAAGTAGCAGAGTTTGTATGTACTAAATAATGGGATGCAGATCAGGTCATTTAAACATATGAGAGTTACTTGCAGTTCATCTCAATAAGCCATAGTAGGAAAATATGAAAGAAGCATGGAGACATACACATGGATTATTTTGGGCAAGTTTTGTGCATTAAGGTGGTGATAAGACAGAATTCGTCAATTATTGTATCCGTAAATGAAAAGTAAACCTGTCTGGAGTGTGGATTTGGAGGAATGTCTATTGTGTTCTTGACTTTGTGATTTGTAGTTCAGTTCTCTTTGTAGTTGATATTTTTCCCAAGTTCTGACATTCTATGGCAGTTAAGATAATTACCTATTTGATAGTTTAATCTGAAGCTTTCTCTTCCTTTTTTTCCCCCTGGTTTTCTCAATAATTCTTATTCTTGCACTTCATTTTGTTTCAGGTTGATAAATCCAGTGGTTGTCTCTCCTACAGTTGCCGCTGTGGGACTCTCTTTCTATAGTTATGGTTTCCCACGTGTTGGCTCCTGTCTTGAAATTGGAGCTGTTCAAATATTGCTGGTCATTATTTTCTCTCTTGTGAGTTTGTCAATTTTCTGAACTCTTTCCTGGAAATTCAACCGTGATTTACAAATAAATGTCACTTTATGCTAATTAAATTGTTGTTGAGATTGAAGACCCTCACTTGGTTAATCACATTTTCTTTCCTTCTTAACTGCAGTATCTTCGTAAAATCTCTGTTTTGGGCCATCGTGTTTTTCTAATATATGCGGTGAGTCCTTATTACTTTTTGACTTATCCGTTTCTTATACTGGAATTTCCCTCCTTCACTACATAAACGAACTCTTTCATATGATGCATGAAAATTATGCAGGTTCCGTTGGGTCTGGCAATTACATGGGCTGCTGCTTTCCTTCTGACTGAAGCTGGAGCCTACAACTATAAAGGTTGTGATGTGAATGTACCAGCCTCAAATATGATATCCGATCACTGCAGAAAACATGTTTCTAGAATGAAGCATTGTCGAGTAGATACATCTCATGCTTTAAGATCTGCTCCATGGTTTAGGTTTCCTTATCCGTTGCAATGGGGTACCCCTGTATTTCACTGGAAAATGGCTCTTGTAATGTGTGTTGTGTCTATCATTTCGTCTGTGGATTCGGTGAGTTCACATGTACTTCCTGGTTTATATTTTGTTAAGAGGAGCATCTCATTTCCTCTTTGTTTGAATCCTTTTAGCTGTATTATTCCCCTTGTTAAATATGAAATGTGTGATATGATAGTGTTTGCATGGTGTCTTTTGCTCTGATTCTGACAAAGAAGTATACATCACAAGAATTCCTTAGTAGTCTTTTTTTTCTTTTTTTTTTTTGTTTAAAATGTATTAGGTGAGAATGAGTCAATGCTGTAAATAATGTGGTGCTATAGTTTATGTAGATCGTATTTGGGAATAAGAAATTTAGTAATAAGCTAAACTACTTAATGAAAATATTGAGAATATTTTGCATGCAAATGAATTGGAATTCCTTCTGTGTGATGTTCTCTTTTATATATTAATTAAATATTTATATCAGAGTATGTTCTGTAAATCAATTAGGGCTAGCTTCATTATCTGATGGCCTTTATCCCTTGGGTTTTTCTTGTCTTTTATGATTTGGAAAAAGTGTAACCTCATTCTAATAACCTACAAGTTTTCACGAAAGGTGTATTTTTTGAATTCTTCTTTGCAAAACACCTTCTGATCTTAGTATAGTGTATTGTCATGAAGTTACTTTTGTACTAATGTCCATTGTTTTCTAGGTTGGTTCATATCATGCATCATCATTGTTAGTGGCATCCAGGCCTCCAACACCTGGAGTTTTAAGTCGAGGAATTGGTCTTGAAGGCCTTACTAGCATCTTGGCGGGTTTGTGGGGCACTGGAACAGGATCAACAACCTTAACTGAAAATGTGCACACCATTGCCGTTACTAAAATGGGCAGTCGCAGAGCAGTTGAATTGGGTGCATGTGTTCTAATTCTCCTTTCACTTATAGGTACGTGTTTTGCTATTCATTGATCAATGTTGATATGTATGGTACTTTAGGTATTCTGGAATATGCTTGTTTCACTTTTTTGTTATAGCATATTTGGTTCATGTAAGGGAATGGGAAGCATATGGAGATGTGGGGTTGTCCCTATGTACTCTTTGCTGTCCTCCTATCTGGTCGGTCAGAAGACTGTTTTATTGAACCCTACATGTTCCGCCGGCTAGTCATCATTTTCCTAGATGTGATTTTGTTGCTACTGCTTGGCAAACTTGATAATGATTACATGCTTCTTTCTCTTTAACTGAATAGAGAAATAATCATGAGGGAGAGAGCTCCATTGTGGCAGAGGCGTGTTTTACTCCATTTAGTCTCATTTATCCAAATTGGGTGGTGGGAAACTATGTTTAACCAATGCACCACTGGTAAACCTCCTCATTGCTCCACTAGCCCCTCATTCTAAAATTGATTAGTAAATAAGGACATTTGTGTTGAGTGCACCCTCACTGTTGGTACAGTTATCCTATTTAATCTCACTTGTCCAGTTTAGTGAGTGGGAGGATTTGTTTCATCAAAATATTTCAGTCCCGCTATCAATCCATCATGCCTCTGCTACTCCTTCAATTCGCTAATTGCTTAAGAAAAGGGAAATGATAATGAACATTCTAAATTGATTAATCCAACTCTCTCTGTTGTCTTAAGCATTTAGATGAGGTGGTATTTTAAAAAAACATGAAAATTTGTTGTCATGATGATATAGGAAAATACTTACTTTGTCTCTTCAACCTCCTCCAAGGTTACAAGAAGAAGATCATCTTACTTCTGTAGACTATACCTTTATACTTTTGCAAATTTTCTTTTCATGATTTCTGAGAAAAAGATAAGGAAGAAAAATAAGCAAATTGTATATTTCTGTGAGTATTTTATTATGCAGGCTTTTGAGTGAACAAATGACTTAAGGTTTTATTGACTTGAATGTATAATAATGCTTCTCCCATGACACAATGCAAAGTATTAGATGTTTCCCTGGTTCTATTACTTTAGATAACATATTTCACTTCTTGCTGGCAGGTAAAGTAGGTGGATTTATTGCTTCAATTCCTGATGTCATGGTTGCAGCTCTCTTGTGTTTCATGTGGGCTATGCTTACTGCACTGGGCCTATCAAATTTGCGTTATAGTGAGGCTGGAAGTTCAAGAAACATAATCATTGTTGGGCTGTCTTTATTTTTCTCCCTCTCTATTCCGGCCTATTTCCAGCAGTATGGCATATCTCCCAACAGCAACATGGCAGTTCCTAGTTATTTTCAACCCTTCATTGTGGCTTCTCATGGTCCAATCCGTACCAAATATCACGGGGTATATATCAATGCCTTAAGAATTCTCAAATATTTGTCTTCTCATTTTCAACATATATTCTTTTATCAAGTACTTAAAAAAGATCTCTGTATGTTTTTGCAGTTAAACTACATCTTGAATACATTCTTTCACTTCACATGGTGGTTGCATCTTAGTGGCTGTAATATTGGACAACACCGTACCTGGGAGTAAGCAGGAAAGAGGAGTGTATGTCTGGTCTGAATCTGAAGCTGCAAGAAGAGAGCCTGCTGTAGCTAAGACTACGGGCTACCCTTCAGAGTGTAGAATGTTCAGATGGGTAAAGTGGGTTGGACTCTAACAGTTGTATACAAAGTATTTTCTAGCACACCATTGCAGGCAAATCAATCCCCCCTTCATCCGGAGCACCATTGGAGCAACATCATTGAAGAAGAAGCTACTGAACCTCTATCCAAGCTCCTGGGATCTCATCAATCATTCATATATGGTGGGGATAATATGTTTGGGAACAGCTTTTAGTTACACGCACAGTGGGACATTTTGGGACTGTTGTTTGGCCTTTTGTAGAGATGAGTTATTTGTGTACATTGGAGGATATGAAGAGGAATGAATATGTGTTGTAATTTATTATATACTGTAAAACTTGTATGTAATTTTGAGGTCTGTCAAGATGTACTCTCTTCTTTTGAAACACTTGCATGTTTTTGCAAGCAATTCAGAAGTCACTTTGTCATAGTTATTATAAAGTTTGTATCTAACTATTTATATATCTATCTATATCAATTGGTTTCTTTTGAGGGATTGAATCATCAAGTAAATTTATTGATTATCATATTTTCTGCATAAAGCTGAATAAACAAGAAAAAGAGAAAAGAAAAAGGTGAAAGGAATAAAGTGATAACAAAGTAATGGATAATAATGGGGTTTGCTTTTTGACTACCAAAATCATGCTTCTCATCTTCTTAACTGGTAAAAGCAGCCAGGGGTTTTGAAATTTAAGGTTTTCATATATATATATATATATACATTATTCTACTTTTTCTTTCTTCTTTTCTCTAGAATTTCACAACTAGATTTTTTTTTCTTTTTAAAATTTTGTTTTCTAGACACAAAATTTTGGCTTTTTCTTTACTAGGTGAAATAGTTGAATTTGGTAACCAATTTTAAGATTATTATTTATTTAATTTTTGAATGAATAATTGGTGAATTTGGTCCCAAACAAATTTATGTTTGGCAAGTTTAGTCCCAAAATATTTTTTTTAATTTTTAAGGTTCCAAATTTTTTTTAAGTGAACAATAAAGTCTCCTTGGACGGATTCTGTCAAAAACCCTAAAAATCTAACGGTTTTTATATTTAGTTAATTAAAAATAAGAGTAAAAAAGTCATTACATGTAAAAAGAAAGAAAAAAAATTTAAATAAATGAATAAAAATATTTTTATATTTAAAAATTTTAAAAATAGAAAATCTATTAGTGATAATATCAAAATTTTTTGGTTAATCTTCTTTTTCTCCGACTACAAATAAGATTTTTATTATTTTCTGACATATTTAAATAAAGGGGAAAATAAAGAGAATTTTTGTAAAAAGAAAAACTTTCTACTGAAGTATTTTTGTTGGGACAAAAACTTTCATTATTAATAAAAAAAATGTTTATGTTCTTCTTTTTTTCTTTTCTTTTTTATATATATATTTTTTAAAAATGTTAGAAAAAAATAAAAATTGAATTTGTATTCGAATAAGATAAAAATTGACGAAGAATTTAATAGATTTTTTATTTTTAAAATTTTAAATGTGAGAACATTTTTATGTTTTTGTTTAAATATTATTTTTAGTTTTGTGATTTTGTAATGATTTTTTTATTCTTATTTTAATTAATTAAATTTAAAAACCGTTAAATTTTTAAAGTTTTTAACAGAATTCGTCCAAAGGACTTTATTGTTCACTTTAAAAAAAATTTGGGACTTTAAAAGTAAAAAAAATATTTTGGGACTAAGCTTGCCAAACATAAATTTGTTTGGGATCAAAGTCACCAATTATTTTTTTTAAATATTTAAATAAGATAAAAGTCAATGTTTTCTTCTATCACCAAGAAATTATTATTCTCCGCTACCTCTCTCTCTCTCTCTCTATATATATATATATATATAAATAAGTGTTTGCACCCTTATAAATTTCATTTTTTATGTGTTTTGATCCTAAAATTATATAATATTATATTTTTAACTTGTTGTATACTGATTTTTAACTTTCTAAAAAAAAATTTATAAAAAATTATCATGTGATCAATACATGAATTATTAGTAATTAAATGATCAAAATGTATAAAAATAATAAGCTTAGGGACAAAATTGATACTTAATTTATTATTTTAAGGACCAAAAAATATAAAAGAATACAAATTATTTGATAGAAATTATAATATAATTAAATAAAAATTTTATGTCATGTATATAATTATTTAAAATTTAAAATAATAGATTTTTTTGTCATAGTTTGAGATCAATCTTTAACACATTATGTTATTCCTTTTTATTATTTATGAATATAAATATCACTGAATTCTTTTTCTTAAAAAAATTTTAAAGTTTTTTTTCTTTTATAAATTTATAACATTTATCAATTAAATTATATTTTCTCCACTAGTTTAAATCATGTTATAATATTACAAAAAAAAAAAAAAAAAAAAACCCTTGAAAGGAAGAAGAAAAAGCAAAAGGCAGAAACGTGACCAACTACCTCTCAAATGCATGCACAAAGTCACCATATACCTCTTCATTCTTCAACTAACCTTACAAGAAATGACAAATATATATATATATTTTGTTATTTCCGTACTTCAAAGATAACCTTTTATAAGTTTTGTTGTATTTCTTCTTTGGTCTTTAGAATATTTGTCATTGTTTTATGGTAGAATAATCAAATATGCTTCAAGATTTCAAAAACCTATTATTATATGTAATTTTTAAAATTTTAATTATATATATATATATATATAATATATATATATTTAAAATAGATTGAAATTAAGTAGAAAATATAGTTTATAATTAATGACGGCCATGCGTCGTCATCAAACATCATTTCACCTACTCCAAAAACAAAAGCATAATCATCAAAGTTCAAGATATTGGTATCTTTCATTAGGGTTTAATTAATTATAATTAACAAAAAAAAACACCTCTCTAATCAACAAAGAAACTATATATATATATATATAATATATATTAAATTAAATAATAATAAAATTTATATAGTAATTATATTTATTATTTAAATTAAGAAAATTATGAAATTATGAATTTAAGATATTTTAGAGTTAAAAAAGAGAGAAAAAATATTAAATAGTAGAGGAGGAAGAAGTCGGCCTTGAGAACTAATTATTGTTGTTTTGATTATACTTTGCTTCACCACTAATCCAAATATATTAATATATTAATATATATAATCTTATAATTTTAGCTTCACATATTTAAAATAATTGGAAAGGAAATGAAATACGTAATTATGACATTGAAGATTGTTTTTATTTAAATTTTTTAAAGAATTATATATATATATATATATATATATATATAGATAGATAGATGAGGTAAGTGGGGGTGATTATATAATGAACAAGTGGCAAATAAAGATACATTATATTTATTTTCTAAAAAAGAAGAAGGAATAAAAAATGTATTTGATGGGAATTAAGTAAAAAATTATCCAAAATAAATCATTGTTGTATACCTTAATGTTGTGACACCTGCATCATCTCTTCAAATATCTTTACCAACTTAATCATTTTGAAAATTAATTAACTCCTAAATACTTTTTATTTTATTTGAATTCCATAATAATTATATATACATATATATATATATATATATATATACATATATATATATATATATACATATATATATAGATATATATATTATATATATATTAGAAAATGAGTTGTTTTTTTAAACAGTAAAAATAAAAATAAAAATATATATATTTCTAAGACATTTTTATTTTTACTGTTTAAAAAAAAAAACTCATTTTCTAATATATCTATATATATATATATATATATATTATATATATATATATATATATAATTATGGTGTGTGTCACTATGTGACAACTATCACATTGTTGTCAATATAAGGTGTTTCATGTTCGACAATTCTTATAACATCTTCTGTGTATATATATATATATATATATATATATATATATATATATATTATATAGAGAGAGATATTATCCATTTTATAAAAATTAAAAATTATTAATTGATTGCGTGTTTAAATTATCAAAAATTATCAACTCAGATGCTGACAGACCTTTTCTTTTTCCTTTTCTTCTTCTTTAAAAAAAAAAAAAACAGAAATGAACATTACACACACACACACACACATATATATATATATATGTATATGAATTTGTTGGAGCCATTGAAGTGGATTTTCATTGTGCACGTGTAGTTATATATATATGCATGGTAGAGGCATGCAAAAAGATGTATATATATATATATACACGTAAGAATTATTTCTGAGGTTTTGGTGGATTGGTAGGAAACAGAAAAAAAATAAAAATAAATGAAATATTTATTTTATTTTATATATATATATATTTCTCCCTGTAAAAATTGGAGGAGGGTAGGCAGCAACCTTTTTTCCAATTTTCTTACGCCTACCCGTGTGTTACTTTCTTGTTGTGGTTGGTGGGCATTAACTTAGTCAATATTTCAACTAATTTTTTTTTTTAAAGACATTTCAAACGTACATGTGTTCAATATACGCACGTCAATTGTAGTGGCTGGATAGTAAGAAATAGGCAGTGTTATGAAACATTTAATTTTAAAGTGAATTATTTCTAGTTAAACATTGGAACATGTTCCATATGTATATGTATATATCGAGAGTATAATTTGGTAGCCTAAGGGAGTTGGGTCAAGTCATCTTCGAATAAGTGTCGAACTCTACAAAAGTAAAATTTTGCAGACGCTCTTACAAGTCGAGTTCAAATTAATTTAAAAAAAGAAAAAAGAGAAAAGTCAAATTAAGCAAAAGATAAAACAATTCATTATAATCAAAATTTTACAAAAAAAAAAGAAGAAGTGATTTTTAATTTCTTTTTTATAAAAAAAAATTAGGTTAATAAGATGTAATTCACTCGATAGCACCTTTATTAATGCTCTGAGAGGTCACATGGTATGGGTAAAATTGCTAATCTCTTCCGATATGAGTCTCCTCCTATAAACACATAATCCCAAAATGTATCTATTATCATAAACAGTAATTGAACTTTCAACCTCATATTTAAGATCACCAAATCATAGCCTCATACTACTTTCTTGGTTAGGGGGAGGCAAAGTTGGCTAGATTCTACATGAACCAACATACACTTTATTAGTGAGGATCACAAGGTCTTATATATTATAGTTGCGTATACACATATATACATACACCCTTAATTATAAATCTCTCTCTCTCTCTCTCTCTCTGTATATATATACATATATACCAATAGGTGTATCCTCAAACTACTTCCATGGTTTTCTTGGTGAAATCCATATTCGAAGAAATGTTTGAAGCCATACAACTTTACTATCTTTGTATAGAAATGAAATATGAGGATCAGAATATATGCATGCATGGTTTGCTTCAAGAAATTAGGGCAGAAATTTGGAAGCCATTATTATCTTTATGTAGAAATGTGAGGTTCTTAATTATTGAAGGAAATAAGATTAACCTGAAATTAGTTACCCTTCACTTTCTTAATTGATATAAGAGAATTAGGAATTTTGATTCCTGGAAAAATTTGATTTCATTATGAGTAATAAATAAAACTGTTATTAATTAAACTACGTTTTATTTGTTCATCATTGATAAAAGAAAAGAAGATAATAAGCAAGGGAAGTTATCATTAGACAAATTAATAGATCACTATTTATTATTAAATAAAAGTACTAAATCTTTTATTTAATGATACACACAAAATGTAATAATATAAATTAATTGGATGTCTCATTAAAAACAATTAAATACAAATAAATAAATTTAATTAACACCGTTAAATCTATTTAATATATATATTTTTTTCACTTCCTAAAATGTTCCTACATAGCAAATTAATTAGTCAAGACATCTAGAAAAGAAGAAGTTTAATAGGAATTAATTTATATTATAACATTAATTATTACGACTATGAATTTAGAATACTTATAATTAATGACTTAATACTGTACTGTGTTATATAGATTTAATTTTTTTTAAAAAAAGGAAAATATTAAATTTTTGAAAAAGAAAAGAAATTCATGAATGGTCCTTAGAAAAGGAACCAAATGGAATATTCTCCACCTCAAACTCCTTTTTTTGTATTCGTAATCGTATTGTAGCCACTACTACTACCAACAACCATTTCTTTTCTTAATTACTTATACAAAAGATAAAAATCGAAACATATAATTTTTAATACCAGAATGCTAAAATACTTATGAACTGTAAAATTGATTTAAAAAACTAAATAGCATCCCACAATTTATAGATTTGTAGAAAATTGTTCATAAAAAATATATTCTTAAATAATAATTTAATTATTTTTAGATAACATTTTTGCATATGAGATAAAACCAAAGAAATAAATAAAAAGAGAAGTAAAAAATAAGTTACAATTTAGACACATGTGAATGTGAATAAGTGTAGACAGAACCAAAAAGAGAAGTAAAAAATAAAAAAATGGACAAAAGAAGAAGAAATGTTAGAGAGAGGAAAGAGGGGTTAGGTGTGAGATTTGACCGAACCCTTTCCCCACATTCATCATCTCTCTAAGACTTGTCTACCCCCTGCCCCCTACCCCCTACCCCCACCCCCCTACCCCTATCCACTCAATGTATAAAAACCCCATTTCCTCCATGAGTTTTCTCAGCTTGGACGTTCCCTTTCTTCAAGAGAACTACAAGCCTAAAAAGAAAAGAAAAAAAAAAAAAAAGACAAGAGAAAAGGTACTTACTATAATAGAATTTCTAATTGTGACCCCATTCTTTATATCTTTCCGATTTTTTTCACTTGCATCCATCAGTCGACAACCATGCATTCCTTATCGTCTTCTTCGGGTATATGCCTCAAATCTAGATTCGGGAGTATTACTACGCCTGCGCCACCGCCGCCGCCTCCGCCTGTTTTGACCTTATCTAACCGAGTCAAGCCGGGTCGACTCGTGGTTCAGTGTGTGTATCGCTTTGACTCAGGTAACGCGAATGTTAATGTGAATCCACCTCAGGTGGTGAACGGCAGTAACTCCTCCGCTGCTCCGATTGTGAATTCCTCCTCCAGTTTCGGCTTCTCCGGCCATGTCGGTTACAACCGAACTGACTGGCAGAGCTCCTGTGCTATTCTAGCGAGTAAAGTGGTCTCTCAACAGCAGGATACTGAAACCGGAAATATTACTGCCGTTAATGGCCACAAAACTACTCTGGATCTCGTTCCTATAGATAATCTTCCAAAGCCGCTAACTATCACCGATTTCTCGCCGGCTCCTATGCACGGTTCTAAGCTACGAGTGGCTTACCAGGGCGTTCCGGGAGCCTACAGTGAAGCCGCCGCCGGAAAAGCTTATCCTAACTGTGAAGCCATCCCTTGTGACCAATTCGAAGTGGCATTTCAAGCGGTTGAGCTATGGATCGCTGACCGCGCCGTCCTCCCAGTAGAAAACTCGCTCGGCGGCTCAATTCACCGTAACTACGACCTCCTTCTCCGGCACCGTCTCCATATCGTAGGGGAAGTTCAACATCCGGTTCATCACTGTTTATTAGCTCTACCAGGGGTCCGAAAAGAGTACTTGACCCGAGTAATCAGTCATCCACAGGCATTAGCCCAATGTGAACACACGCTCACAAAAATGGGCTTAAACGTAGCAAGGGAAGCCGTCGACGACACCGCGGGAGCCGCGGAGTTTATCGCAACCAACAATTTACGCGACACGGCGGCGATTGCGTCAGCACGTGCCGCGGAACTGTACGGGCTTCAAGTGCTAGAGGACGGAATTCAAGACGATTCCGGCAATGTAACGAGATTTCTGATGCTAGCAAGGGAACCAATCATACCGCGCACAGATCG
>CM049931.1:23255561-23300561 GCA_027405835.1 Asclepias syriaca | reverse complement strand
GGTGTACTCTGTCCAATAGTATTTGTTAGGTCATTTGAAGTCAATGTGTTATACTAAGAATATCTTTTTACCTTAAATATCATATCATCTGTATGATACTTGTAGTCGTCTGTTAGTGTCGGATAAAGCTTACTTGAGACCTAATCAATCCAACTCGTGACATTCACCTTAAATCCTTTAATCTAGGTGGATTTTTCAAAACTTTGATACATCTTTGAATATTATATTATATTTTTTCAAATTAAATTAATGTTTCTACCAAATTCAATGTGGGAAAAACAATGGCCTCACCTACCTCTTGCAATTCATAAAGTCATGAAATTGACCTATACCACTCTTGTTTAATTAGTGGTTTCTAGTGACCATCCAAAACCTTACATTTGATATCCATTTACCAAAAGTACCACATTAGTGAAAATATTACAACCCCTTTTTCTTTTTCTTTGTTTCTAAATTTATTACAAGCACACCTTTTGAAAATTAATCCTACCTAATAATTCTCCCAAACATTTATGTTCTTGATAGTTCATGTTTACCTCAACTCACTTCTCTTATTATTAAAAATTAGTGTAACACTAAAATTATTGATTTAATATCACACTTAAAAAAATTTGAGAAAAGTTTGGAAAAAAAAATGACAACTTTTCTTGGTTTCTTTTAAGAAAGTTTGAATGTTCCTCAACTTGCAAGTTGTAGGTAAAATCTGTTTTCTGATTCCCTCCCACCTTCCCCATACCCCAATAGTTTGCAAGTTCTTTATTCGCAAGATCTCGAATTTAAATCTTGCTCATAAAAAAAAAATGTAGAAAGAGTTTTTTTTCAATAAGAATTCGAGGTAGCTCAATAACGCTAGTTATTTTTTCATACAAGAGATTTCAACTCAGAAACCTTTGTTTGAAGGGAGTTAAGCTAGGTTAATTTCTTTCAAAAAAAAAAGGAACTTGCTTTGACACAAATTTCTTTCTATACAAAATTTAAAGTTACATAACTTTATTTAAAGGAAAACCAAATTTCCTAAAGAAAATTTCTTGGATGATTTGGTTGACATTTAATTTCATGAAATTTCAAAAATTACATCTTTGAAAATTTCAATTGTTCCCTAAAAAAAAAAAAGGAAAATTAAGGTTTTAATTAATTTTGCCAATAGAGTGATTTCTTAATTATCAGAATAAGTGATTACCAACGGCCCATCCAAAAAGAATAAACAAGACCCAAGATCCAGATCGGGCTTTTGGGAAAACCAAGAATTGGTTTAAAATAATCGGGCTGAATGTTTTAGAGTCCCAACTTATTGGGCCAGAGGTCTTATAGTTGTCTTTTTTTCTTTCTTTTTTTCCTCAAAGGAATACTTACTAATAGTAAAAAGTTGTTTAATAATAATAAGGAGAAGAAGAGGAAAGTAATTAATGTTTTGTTCTAAAAATGTTATTAATAAAAATAAATATTGTAATTTCTTGAATTGATTTTTACATTCATAATATATATATATATATATAATATATATATATATATATATATTTCATTGTCATAAATAAATAATTAAAAGTGACTTTTTTTTTACAGCTTTTGCTTTTCACACTTTTGATTACAAAATTATTAAGTGTCTTAAATTACTGATGTGATTAATTAATAAAATACATCCAAACTTTAGTTTAGAAAAAAATTTGGTCACTTTTTTGCCCATAAATTTATCATTTTCACACCTTTTTTTTTGGGTAATTATTTATTCAATTTCATCCTTCTATTTAATTGTCTAAAAAAATTGATCCAATAACTAATACATCATACATTTTGATTTTCAAAATAATAATTTACATGTCATTTTTTTACTCCCACTAATGATTCATAGTTAATAAACACTGATTCATGAGTATTATATATATAATATATATATATTATATTATATTCTTCTTCATTTTTTTAAACACTAAAGTTATTGATCTTTTAAACTTTTTTTAAATAATAATAATAATAATAATAAGGTTCTTTCTTTTCTTTCTTTTTTTCTCTTTCTATCTGCTTTTTATAAATATCATATTATTTAATTAAAGTCATCTTTGTTAAAGAAAATAAAAAAAATCTTATAGTAACTTTTGCCACCCAAAATATAGTCTTTATTTTAAATATAATATAAAATTACATTTTCTCATAATAAATTTAGTAATTTTAATATCTTACATGTAGATAGAATATATAGCCTAATATATATATATGAATTTTGGTCTAATTTGCACAGTGTATATATATATAGATAGATAAGTTGGCTTTGTTGTAATCAATGAGCAGATCAGCAGCCATGGGTAACATGACTCATATATTGATGGCTAAGTTCAAGGAAGGTGTTGTTGTTGAAGATATCATCAAGGGAATGGAGAAACTTGTTTCAGAGATCGATTTTGTTGAATCTTTTGTTTGGTAAGCAATATAATTTTTATATATATATGTTATGGTTTTTTCTTTTATGGAAATATATATATATATATATATATGGTTAAAGAACTAATAAAGTTTTGGTGTGTATTTGTTGTTTGAAATGACAATAATAACCCTAGGGGAAGGGATGATCTGAACCCGATTATATTTACTAGAGGATATACACATGCATTCTTGATGACATTCAAGAGCAAGGAAGATCTTTTAGGGTTTAATGAACATAAGAAGCATTTGGAATATGTAAACATTTTTACAGCTGCTGCTGAAATGGCTATGTTTCTTGATTTCCCCACTATTACTGTCAAGGCTGCTCCTGCTGATGCTTCCTAAACAAGGAATATCCATGTTTTCCAATAAGGGGTTTTCACTACAAGAAAAACTGGATTTTACATTAATTTTCTTTTTTGTGTGTTATTTTATTTCTCATGTATCGTATAAGAAAATACATATTATGTTTTGAATTTATGACTTTTGAGTCATAAATGACTATGCTTACCATTAGAACAATGCATTTCGAAACTATCAATCAATATATATATAATTAATTAATAATTGTCTTTTTAACCTGGTAGCTTGTGGGAGTTAGTTAAACGGACTCCTAAATGTTTCCTCGAAGTTTGAATCCTCCATGGAACAGATTAGCTCCATATTAAAAAGCTCTAGCCCGCAGGCCAAATCCGAATTAATTTCATAAGAGCTCGGTGATATTAGTCCCCAAATTATTTTATTTTGGTGGAATTGGTTCCTAAATTATAAAATTTTTGTAATACTGGTCATTCTATTAAAAAAATTCTAAAAATATTTATGTCGTTGCACTATTTAAATATATTTAATAATAGACAAATTAACATAAATAATCCTCAAGCTATAAATGTTTAGTGACAGTGGAATCATAACTCATAAATAAAGTTACTACCAATTAAATTACATTATGATTCCATAAAAATTTTAATAATTTTATTACTCTCTCTTATAATATATATAATATATATATAAAATTTAAAAACTTAAATAGTCACAAAATTTTTAAAAACTCAATAAAAAACAAAAGATACATTAAAAACTTTAATATTTTTTGGTTTGTTTTCTTCTTTCACCTTCAATCTTCTAGAAGCAAATTAGAAGTTAAAAATTTCTCCTTCCTAATATAAATACATATATTATTTGTATCTTATGTGTGTGGCCATAAGTGTAATTGGGGAAGATATATATATATATATATATATATATATATAGAGAGAGAGAGAGAGAGAGAGAGAGAGAGAGAGAGAGAGTTGGGGGAACCAAAAAACTGAAAAGGACTGATAGATTATGTTAGTGAATCCAATTGTGAAGAAGGAAGTGATACACATTAAATTAAGTATTTGATTAATTGTGTTATGAAAAGAGTCCTTAAGTGGGGAAAAAGAAATTCAAATACTTTTTAAGTAGTGATATCTTTAAGGAACACATAAACTTAGTGGTTTTTGTTTGTGCTTTGTTTTGTTTTTTAAGGACACCTCCACCCAAAAAACCAAAAAAAGAAAAAGGTCAATCTTCAAAAGCCATACATACATACATACATTACATACATACTACATATATATATATATATATATATATATATATATATATATATATATAACGTAAAAAGAATAACTTAATTAATAACAAATTTACTTCTAATTTTTTTAAAAAAATCAAAATTCTAAAATAAATAAAAGTAAAAATACTTCAAATATAAAATATATGTTATGATTCCCGAAGATTCATTAAATTAGTGGATGTCCATCGTATAATTGTTATTATCCTTTTATCCCAGGATAATTACGTACTTAATGAAAGATGATAAGTATCACTTGATATCTATATCTAAGGTGACACATGTCACATAGCAATTAATACAGGGTGACAAGTGTCACCCTTTGTTTTATCCTTATCTCATATTCACCTCTATAAATAGAGGATCTTTTGCCCCTTTGTAAACACAACCAACAATCAACTAGAAATGATAATAATATTCTCTCTATTTTTACCTCTCTCGTTTACTTTTATCTCGTTTATTTTATTTTATATAATTTTATAATACGTTATCAACACGAGTTTCTACCAACAGCACGAGTCTCTACCACCGGGTAAAGTATTTTCGAAGTTTATTTGAAGATCAATCATGTACGTTTTTTTTACCGGTATGTTTTCTGTTATTATTATATCAAATCTTATTAAACTCGAATTTGTGGCTCTTGATGTCACTAGAAAGAATTATGTGTTATGGACACTAGATGCCGGAATGCATCTTGCTACAATAGGTCTGGCAGACACCGTTGTAGAAAATAATGTGTCATCAACACAAGATCGTGCCAAAGCTATAATATTTCTCTATAATATTTCTCCGTCATCATGTTCATGAGGATTTGAAAAATAAATTACCGTGAAAGATCCTCTTATTTTGTATGGAAATTTGAAAGAAAAATTCGACCACCAGAAGACTGGTTGCACCTGAGGTTGCAAGATTTCAAATCCATGAGTGAGTATAACTCCTCAATGTTTAAAATAGTTTCATAGTTGAAACTATGTGGAGTTGATATAACGGATGATGATATGTTGGAGAAAACATACTCCACTTTTCATGCCACAGATATTGTCCTGCAGCAACAATATCGTGAGAAAGGTTTTAAGAAATACTCTGAATTGATTTTTGTCTTCTTGTTGCGGAATAGAATAATGAATTACTGATGAAAAATCACGAGACTTGACCTACTGGCCTACTCCATTCCCTGAAGTGAATGCTATTAGAAATCATGATCCCAGAAGAGATCGTGGTCGTGGTCGTTACCGTGGTCATGGTTGAAAATATGATCATGAACGTCGTGATAAATTTGGCCCTTATAATCGTGATAATAATTTAGGTGCCAAAATATTTATGACCACCTGAAGTGGACAAAACATAATGAGAAAGGAAATGTTGTTCCGAAAAATTATGAAGACAAATGTTATCGTTGTGGCATGAAAGGTCACTGGTCTCGTGCCTGTAGCACGACAAAATATCTTGTTGACTTACTTCTCAAAATTTGTCTCATGAAATAAATGATGACGATCTTGAAAATGTTGATGTTGATGTGGCTCACCTGGATGTTACTGATCTTTTCGAACATCCAAAAGAAATAATTGACCACTTGATTGGAAATTAAAGTGTCCAAAATAATTAGAATATTAATATTATGTGTTATATGTTTATATTACTTTTTGTTGTGATATAATATGTTTAATTTTTATTTCTGTAAATATTTGTTAACAAAATAGATGATGTTGTTCAATTTTCTGGTATGAATAACGATATCGAAAGTGTCTGTCTTATTGACAGTGGAACTACGCACACCACACTAAAATATGAGAAATATTTTTCTCATCTGAATGTGGGAGAAACAAGTGTTTCTATAATAAATGGTAGTGCAAAACTTATTGAAGGCTCCAGAAGAGCTAATATAATATTACCGGGAGGAACTATGATTGCTATTGATAAAGCATTATATTCCTCAAAGTCTCAAAGAAATTTATTGAGTTTTAAGGATATCCGACGTAATGGATATCATGTTGAGACTATGGAGGATAATGGTCATGAATATTTGGGTATCATAAAAGTGACCTCCGGTAATAAATTTTTGTTGGAAAAACTACCATCTCTATCCTCTGACCTATATTATGCGAAAATAAATGCTATTGAGGCGCATCATTTAGTAAACCAGAAGTTTACTAATCCCGTTACTTTTAAAGTTTGGCATGACCGTTTGGGTCATCCGTGATCAATTATGATGAAAAAAATTATCGAGACAACGCACGTCACTTTAAAAATCAGATTTTGACTTCTGATAAACTTTCATGTGCTGTATGTTCCAAAGGAAAATTGATTATAAGACCAACACCATTGAAAGTAGGAGCTGAAAGTCCTACATTTCTAGAACGGATTCATGGAGATATATGTGGACCGATTAGTCCACCATGTGGGCAATTTCAATATTTCATAGTCTTGATTGATGCATCGACCCGATGGTCGCATGTTTGTTTATTATTAACTCGCAACCTGACGTTTGCGATATTACTTACCCAAATAATTCGCTTAAGAGCGCAGTTTCTTGATTATCCTATTAAGCGAATCCATTTAGACAATGCTGGTGAATTTTCTTCGCATGCATTTGATTCTTATTGCATGTCGATTGGAATAATTGTTGAACATCCTGTAGCTCATGTTCACACAAAATGGTTAGCTGAATCGTTTATTAAAAGGCTGCAATTAATTGCTAGACCACTATTAATGAAAATAAATCTCCCTACACAGCTGGGACATGCAATTTTGCATGCTGCAACACTTGTGCGTTTAAGGCCATCGAGTTATTATAAATTTTCTCCCATACATTTAGCTTTTGGTTCAGAGCCAAATATTTCTTATTTGAGAATTTTTGGGTGTGCTGTATATGTTCTAATTGAACCACCCCAACGGACAAAAATTGGTCCCCAAAGAAGGTTGTGGATATATGTTGGGTATGACTCCCCGTCCATTATAAGGTATGTTGAACCTTTGACAGGGGATGTGTTTATAGCAAGATTTGTTGATTGCCATTTTGATGAAAATTTGTTTCCCAAATTAGGGGGAGAGAATAAATGGCATAAGATTGAACTTGCGTGGAAAACATCTTTGAATCATTTAGATCCACGCACAAATATAAGTGAACTTGAAGTTCAAAAGATTATACATTTGCAACAAATTGCAAATTAACTACCAGATTCTTTTGCTAACTCCAGCAGAGTCACTAAATCGCATATTCCAGCTATAGATACTCCTATACGGATAGAAGTTCTTGAAGGACAGAAAGTTAATCCTATAGCTATTGAATCAAAAACACGCCAGAAGCGTGGCAGACCCCTTGGTTCCAAAAATAAAAATCCTCGAAAGAAAAGAGAATTAAATGATCCAGAAGATCATATCTATGAAACAGAAAAAGAAAACCAAGGGACAACTGATGAAAAGATTCCAACTACAAATGATGAAGAGAATTCTGAAATCTCTATTAATTATACCAGTTCGAATTAAAGTTGGGATTGAAGAAATGTTGTTATTGATAATGCTTTTGCATACAACGTAGCCATTGTTATTTTCAAGGATAATGAGGATTTAGATCCTTTATCAGTTGAAGAATCTCGACATAGAATTGATTGGCCTCAATGGAAAGATGCAATTCAATCGGAGTTAAATTCGCTTGCGAAGCGAGAAGTTTTTGGACATGTAGTCCAAACGCCAAAGGATGTAAAACCTGTTGGTTTTAAATGGGTGTTTGTGCGAAAACGAAATGAGAATAATGAAGTCGTAAGATATAAAGCACGACTCGTCGCACAAGATTTTTCGCAAAAGCCGGGAATTGATGCTATTACATTCCGATATCTTAGTTCATGAAAAGGTGGGCATGCGTCTAATGGATGTTGTTACAGCTTATCTTTATGGAAGCCTTGAAAATGAAATTTATATGAAAATCCCTAAAGGATTCAAATTACCAAAGGCTTCTAAAGGCCCTCATGAAAATTATTCTATCAAATTACAGAAGTCATTATATGGGCTTAAACAGTCTGGACGCATGTGGTTTCTTATCGTGAAAATTATTCTATCACAATCGCCTTAGTGAATTCTTATTGAATTTAGGATATAAGAATGACCAAATCTGTCCATGTGTTTTATTAAGAAAACAGATTTTGGTTTTGTGATTCTTGCTATATATGTTGACGATATCAATCTCATCGGAACTCCAGAAGAGCTTCGAGAAACTATAGATTGTTTGAAATGAGAATTTGAAGTTAAAGATTTTGGGAAAACAAGTTTTGTCTTGGGCTTCAAATTGAACATATGAAAGATGAAATTTTTGTTCATCAGTCAACATATACAGCTAAAGTGTTGAAAAGATTTTTCATGGATAAAGCATATCCATTGAGTATTCCGATGGTCGTGAGGTAGCTAGATATAAATAAAGACATATTTAGACCTCGAGAAAATGATGAAAAACTGCTTGGTCCTGAAGTACCATATTTGAGTTCTATTGGTGCACTGATGTATCTTGCAAATAATATTCGACCTGATATAACATTTGCTATAAATCTATTAGCAAGATTTAGTTCTTCACCAACACGACGACATTAGAATGGTATTAAACACATCCTTAGTACCTCCAAGGGACAACTGACCTCGGATTATTTTATTCAAATATAAATGACCCAAAATTGATTGGGTATGCAGATGCGGGTTATCTTTCGGATCCGCATAAGGCACATTCTCAAAATAGCTATTTATTTACATATGGTAATACTGCTATATCATGGCGCTCCACAAAGCAAACAATAGCAGCAACCTCTTCTAATCATGCTGAGATAATAGCCATTCATGAAGCAAGTCGAGAATGTGTATGGTTGAGGTCAATAATACATTATATTAAGAGAGCTGTGGTTAATCCTCCGGAAGAGAGATTCCAACTCCTCTATATGAAGATAATGCAGCTTGTATAGCTCAATTAAAAGGAGAATATATTAAGGGAGATATGACGAAACACATTTCACCTAAATTCTTCTTTACTCATGAACTTCAAAAGAATGGTGAAATTGATTGCTCCAAATTCGATCATGTGATAATCTTGCAGATATATTTACTAAAGCTCTTCCGACTGCAACCTTTGAGAAATTGAGATATAAAATTGGTTTGCGTCAGTTTAAAGATTTCGAGAGATCATCTCATCAGGGGGAGAAATCTACACATAAAGAAGTGTACTCTTTTTCCTTCACTAGAGTTTTTCCCACTGGATTTTTATCTAGTAAGGTTTTAACGAGACATATTCTTTATGTAATGGACATCCAAGGGGAGTGTTATGAATCCCGAAGATTCATTAAATTAGTGGATGTCCATCGTATAATTGTTATTATCCTTTTATCCCAAGATAATTACGTATTTAATGAAAGATGATAAGTATCACTTGATGCCTATATCTAAGGTGACACATGTCACCTAACAATTAATACCGGGTGACAAGTGTCACCCTTTGTTCTTACTTTTATCTCATATTCACCCCTATAAATAGAGGATCTTCTACCCCTTTGTAAACACAACCAACAATCAACTAAAAATGATATAATAATTCTCTCTATTTTATCTCTCTCGTTTACTTTTCATCTCGTTTATTTTATTGTTTATATAATTTTATAATAATATATATATATATCAACAAGTTCCAAAAGTATTATCTTGATGAACGCATTATGAAATATGGTCTAAATATCTATCATGTGTATACTAATCACATATGTCTGGTTCCACCAGACATGCTTATAAACAATATCCTCGATTCTGAAGAAAAACGCACACACACAACACTTTCTCTCTCTCTCTCTCTCTCTCTCTCTCTCTCTCTCTATATATATATATATTATATATATTAATATATATATATATATATCAAATTCTTGAAAAACATGTATGTTGTATTAATTATTTGAAATATGATAATACTAAAACTTGAGGTTTAAAAAAAAAGAGGGTAATGGGAAGGAAGAAAGAAAGAAAAAGACAGCATTGCTTAACAGCAAAGAACATTACATGTGAAGCACATTTTAATCAAGAAAACTGCCAAAAAAGAAAAGAGAAGAATGTGGAAAAATTTTTTTAAAAAAAATTAAATGAATGAATGAAGTGATAGTGGGGTAAATAAACTTAGCCACACACGGAGTGTAAAAAATGGAAGAAATCTCCTCTACCTCAATAGTAATTCAAGCTCATCCTCTCTCAGAGGAGGAAATAGATGTACTCGGAAGAACCAACCAATCCATACCGCCGGAACCCACTCACCACCCCCTATCTTCCCAATCCTATAGAGACAAACTTATCTCTCCTGCAACAATCAATGCCTCAATTACCCATACCTACACATAACAACTAAAACCATTGTACTCCAACCAACTAGCAGATGAAATAATAAATCCATCTGCAGGAGCAACTTTTATTCCTATTACTTCTGAAGATAAACAAAGGATCTACATCCGCTGATCACAAGCATTAATTGTCAAAGTCTATGGCAAAGCAGTAGGGTACAATCTCCTATATCGAAAACTGCATGAAATTTGGAAACCCACAGAAAAACTAAATCTCATCGACTTAGGCAAAGACTTCTTTCTCGTCGACTTTAAAAACCCAGAAAACTACACTAAAGCCATCCATGGAGGACCCTGATTTATTGGCGGTCACTTTCTTGCCATCAGACAATGGGAACCGGCATTTAGACCATCTACAGCAACCTTTAACTATACAGCACTATGGATAAGGCTACCTGAATTACCGTTCGAATTTTATGATGAGCAAATACTCCACAAGATAGGAAACGCAATTGGACAACTACTTAGAATGGATATTGCACAAAAGAAACCACACGAGGGCAATATGCTAGGCTATGCATCCAAATACCAATTGATCAACCACTAACTACAAAAATCTACATTGGGAATCATCTACAACGGATACTATATGAAGGTATCAATCTTATCTGCTATAACTGCGGACGACTGGGTCACATCAACACAACATGCAGCTACACTTCCACTCTAAACCCTATTCCTACCATGCAACCTGAAAATATAGCAACGCCACCGCTAAACTACTTGGATAATAATATACCACACTCAACAGCAGCAGAGGCCAACCGTATAGTGCAAACTGTGATTTCATCAAGACAACCAAGCTATACTACCCACCCACCTATTACAACCAGTGATCTCCCTTCTCAGCAAGAACCAAACCATGGTCCATGGATGTTGGTTCAATACCCAAAAAACTGAGCAAATAAACGCAATCAACCACAAGCATTTCAACCAACAAATACACTACCAATCAAACCAGCTGCCAAACCAATTTGGATCGAAAAAACCAACCATGCAAAACACACTCCCCAATATACCACAAATGAAAACTTTGAAACCATAAACCAATCATCACCACCGCCAAACTCAAAGAAATCCTTGCCACCTACCAAAATCTCACATTCTCCTATATACCATAATTCACCTGCCAGTACAACCACCACAACTACACACTTCCCGATCAAAAATGGCTCTACCGTGCAAGAAAACAATTCTACCATATCACCAAAATCTCCTGAACTTAATCATTCCCTTGACAACCCCACTATCACTTCATACATTCAAGAAACCCTAATTCAAGCTCCTTTCTCTGCCGATCACCAATTAACCAGCAATACTCACACATTAGCACAACTAAATCCTCAAAATGCCACGAAATCCGATGAACTGCCAACAATACATAAGGCAGTTCTTGGGGAGAAGACAAAGAACACGCCAACCCTCACCACCTCTCCCATCATCTCCAGCACCAATGGAAGAATTCACACCCCAAATGAGCAATGCCCGCCAACGTCGTCGCGCAAGACGTGCCCAGCAACAACAACAGGAACAATTGGAAGACAACAGCCACAACACCGACGAAGTCCAAGTCCAAACTCTGAACGATCAAGTGCCAACGAATGCCTTCACCATCACAATCGAACTAAGCAACATCACCTATCAACTGGTGTATCCACACCCGCCGACGAACAACATGCAACTCAATCCGATAACAGCTCCCGGTTATCCGAGCATCCACTACCCAACACATGGCTTCTACCAATCCCAATGGATTTGGGTCAGTTCCAATGGCCTTTGACAACCCAACTCCATCTATGGGCTCAGTACCTATGGACATACCAAACCATGACAACCATTCCACCACTAATTTTAATGGAGCCTTACAACACCATGTCGACACCAGAAGCAACCCCTCCGAGCATAAGAACGACAAATGCGCCAATATATCCAACCTCTGCCAACAACCAGACAATCCAAGCCGGAAGCTGGACAATGCTGAATCAAATCGTCGATCTATCAGAAGAAACACTAGTAGCCCCCGAGCAAACACAGGAAATTCCACTGAACAACTCAACACTGGACAACACCGACATGCAACAGATGATGAACCTTCTCTCGGAGGACCTCTACACCGAATCAGTCATAGAATACGAGCCCTCAATACTATTTTGCACAATAAGAAACGACTTTTTGGCGATCAGCTATTTTCAGGAGGCTCTAAAAATTTACATCTTCTCCTGTCACCCGATTGTCTCCAAACTGTCCTTTGTACTACGCAGCTCACAGCAAAACCTAAATCCAATGGAAAACAAACACTCGGTGATCATCTTACCGCGAACAAGCAACCTTCCGCATGCAACGATCAACAACGAAGCATCTCCGCCATGCAACAACACCACTACCACAATGAACCAGGAAACACAAATGAATCAACAGGGATATCAAGCGACACCCCATACACTGACGACGTTGCCACTACTGACCCCGATGACACAATGGGACAACTACCAGATCACAGATGAGCACCCCTCAAACATGCCTCCAATGATCTTCTTACTATGGAACTGTAGAGGGATACACAATAGTGGGTTTAAAACTCACTCTCGGGAACTCCTGAATTATTACAAACCTTCTCTAGTAGTACGCACAAAGACCAAAGCAAAAGGCGAAGAAGCTGATACCATCCTGGCCCATTTCAACTACCAACATACTGCCAAGGTAGATGCAGATGGATTCTCAGGAATGAGCAAGTTGAAGTCCAACCGCCGGTACTTACATCACAAGAGATCTACCTCAGCATCAAGGTACCCACTCCTCCATTCTCCTTTTTTCTCACGGCTGTTTACTCTAAACCCTATCTAACTTTTAAACAAACACTTTGGAAAAACCTAGAAAACTTTGCTAAAAATTGTTCTAACCCCTGGCTAGTCTTAGGAGACTTCAATGAAATCACCTCAACCTCTGAGAAGTTTGGGGGATTAACGCCTAACCCTAGTCGCTTATTAAATTTTAATAATGTTCTAAGCAATTGTAACTTGATAGATTTAGGTTTTACTGGGCCCAAATTCACTTGGACAAATAGAAGGAAAAATGCAAATTTAATTGCTGAGAGATTAGATAGGTTTTTAGCAAACCCTTCCTGGATAAACCAATACCCTAGAGCTACGGTCCACCACTTACCTAGAACCTATTCCGACCACTGCCCTCTAATTCTTAATACAAATCGTTCCTCACATATGACCAGTAATAAACCATTTAGAACTGAGCCTATGTGGCTAACACACCCGAGTTTTGATAGCCTCGTTCATTCCTCTTGGCTATATTCCTCCCTTAATTTTATCCAGTCTATCCAATCACTCATAATGGCCATGAAGGATTGGAATAAACTGACCTTTGGCAACATCTTCCAACAAAAACGAAGACTTTTATCTAGACTCAAAGGAATCCAATCTAATCTTCATCTTCAGCACAACAATAATTTATCTATACTGGAAAAAAACTACAAAACGATTTAAACACCATTCTAATTCGCGAAAGACGGTTTTGGGCCACCAAATCTAGAATCACTTGGCTCAATCACGGTGACGCCAATACCTCCTTCTTTCACACCACAGCCATTAAAAGGAGAAGAAGGAATACCATTTTAAGGCTTAGGGACAGTGTAGAAAACTGGATTGTGGACGCAAAACTTCTCCATAACCACATAGAACATCATTTTCAAAACTGTTTCACCACCGAAACAATCAGCTGTAACCTTTTTCCAAACTTTCCTATTCATCACCTTGCCTTAACTAACACTGACCAACAAGCTCTTACCATTGTCATATCTGTCAATGAAATAGTCTCCTCGATCAAATCCTTCAAACCATACAAAGCTCCCGGCCCAGATGGAGTACATCCCTTCTTCTTTAAAAAATATTTGTCCAACACACTACCCGCAATCCAGAACCTTTTCAATGAAATTTTCTCAATTGAATTTGTTCCCCCTCTAATCAACCAAACCTACATTTGTTTAATCCCAAAAATTGCTCACCCAGAAACCATTCACCAATACAGGCCAATAAGTCTATGTAATACCATTTATAAAATCTTAACGAAAATTCTAGTTAATCGTTTACGGCACTTCCTTAGTAAAATCATAGACCCTCTTCAAAATAGTTTACTGCCTAATAGAAGAGCTTCCGATAACTACATCATTGTCCAGGAAACTCTTAACTGCTTTCGAAACCGCCAAGCACGCACTCCTTTCATGGCCATCAAACTAGATCTAGAAAAAGCCTTTGATAAAATTGAATGGCATTTTATTAAAAGTATGCTTCATGCAATCAACATTCCTAATAAAATAATTCGAATCATCCTTTCATGTCTTGCCACTTCTAATCTAGCCATTCTTATAAATGGCCAACCCACTAATTTCTTCCAGCCCTCTAGAGGTGTCAGACAAGGGGATCCTTCATCTCCTTATTTATTTTAGGAATGGAGTTCCTTTCACTTCTCATCCATAATCAAGTTACCAACAAAAAATGGCACCCAATCCCAATTACCGATACATGCCCTTTCATCTCACACACCTTATTTGCTGATGATGTCTTCCTTTTTGCTAAGGCTTCAGCATCAAATACAAAATCAATCTTAAATGTCACTGAAGACTTTACTCATCATAGTGGACTACACATAAATTACACTAAATCTAAAATATTCTTCTCTGACAACTGCCCGAATGACATCCGATCAAATATTTCCAACTCCCTCAAGATCAACCAAACAAACTATCTAGGAAAATACTTAGGCTTTCCCCTTACACTCACCACTCCTAAGCATTCCGACTATACCCCGATTCTCTTAAATCTCAACACCAAACTTTCTAATTGGAAAACTAAAACCTTAACCATGGCTGGACTAGTCACACTAGTCAAATCAGTCCTCTCCTCAATCCCGATGCATATTATGCAGTGTCATGCTCTTCCATCCAAAACTATTAATAAAATTAACAAAACCCTAAGAGACTTCGTCTGAGGTTCTTCCGCCGAAGGTAGGAAAATACATCTGGTCAACTGGAAAACAATCACTCTTCCTAAAAAACTAGGAGGCCTTCAAATTCGGGATACCAAACTACAAAACCTATCGCTCCTCAGCTCCCTAGCCTGGCACTTCCTTACTTTAACTGATAAACCAATCTGGAAACAAATTCTTCAAGCCAAATACTTATGTACGCCAGCAACTAACATTAATCCTTATATACTTCCTTCCCCAAATCGAAAGAACTCCTTTCTTTGGAAAAATCTTCTCCTGGGATGGAAAACCATGCTTAAGTTTACCAAATGGCTAATAGGAGATGGATCAACTATAAGATTCTCGCTTGACCCCTAGATTAATACACTAAAGCCATCCCTTAGCCATACTCCTCGATGGTCCATTACACAAAACTGATTCATATACTACTCTCAAAGATGTCAGAGATAAGGGACGTTGGAACCTTGACAAAATTTCATATCCACTACCAAATCATATAAAAGCACAAATCATCAATACCTATTTTCCTAGCAACCAAGAACAACGAGATAAAATCTGCTGGAACATCAATACTAATACTTCCTTTTCTGTCTCCTCATGTTACCAAGCCCTAAGAAATCTCAACAACCCACCTTCATCTGATAACCTAAAATGGATTTGGTCAACAAAAGTCCCAAACAAAATCAACAACTTTATGTGGCTTTGTTGGCACAATAAAATCAAAACCAACTTGCTTCTAAACAATAGAGGTATGAATATAGACCCTCACTGTCTTCTATGCCCAACCTCCAATGAAAACACACTTCACATTCTCAAACTTTGCCCCCAGGCCAAAGAAGTTTGGAACCTATTCGGTCCTCATATAGATAATGTTACCTTCGAGAGCTTGTTTAATGAGTTATCTCTTCAGAACTTGCTACACTTAAACCTTAACAATAAAACCAAATTCTTCATTAATATTCCATGGAACACACTTTTTGCCTTCTCCTGTTGGAACCTATGGAAAAATAGAAACCGTAGACAAATTCGTAAAGAGACAACCATTACACATTCCCTCCACAATATACTCAGCCTAGCAACTGAGTTTATCAATATAACAGCCTTAGTAGCCCCCCCTTTTAGAATTTGTAAAGAATCCATTTACATCAAATGACACCCACCAATAGATCCTTATATTTCAATTAACATCGACGACTCTTACTCACCTTCAACCAAACAAGGTGGCAGTGGTGGAATCTTCCGAGACTATACAGGTAAATGGTTAATGGGCTTCACAGGAAACTTCTACTGTTCATCAAGCAACCAAGCAGAAGTTTGGGCACTCAAACATGTAGTAGATATTGCATTAGCCAACAACATACAAAAGCTTGAAATACAAACCGATTATCAGATACTGGTCAAAGGCATAACCCAAGGATTATCAACACCTAATCTGAACAATATGATTGCAGATTGCAGATTGCTCCTGAATCAGTTGAAGAACTACCAAATTAAACATGTATATCGTGAATCAAATGCTGTAGCGGACCTACTATCAAAGCACAGGCTGCCTGAAAATATTAATTTTACTATCTTTTACCATCCTCCTAGTTTCTCTATTAATGCTTTCAATAATGATTTGAAAGGTAACTTGTATATACAAATCAACAAATGTAATCTTCCTTACTTGGAAGAAAATGATGTAACTGATTTACTACTTTAAATATATTTTTCCTCTTTTATCAAAAAAAAAAAGTGATAGTGGGGTGAGATTTAAGTTTGGTATGAGAGCATGTTGAGTTAAAAACAACTATTAAGTCTGCTAAATAATTATAAGATAGATTTTTTTTAAGTTATAATTGCAATTATTACATATCAAATTTAAAAGTTTATAAATAAAAAATAAATATTAAAGAGTTTGTTTTCATATATATATATATATATATATATATATATAACAAAACTCTATTTTGAATCAAAACTCAAAATAATAATAGAACATCTATAGATTTCAAGGAGAATATATATATATATATATATATATGTGTGTGTGTGTTTGCGCGCGCGCGCTCCTACAATATTAAAAGAAGGGGTGGACTTGCCACTTACACATTGGTTTCTTACATGTGGGAAAGCCATTAAAAGTTTTTCATGCATGCAACTTTTTTTTTTTTTTAAATAAAAATTATTTATGAATTTTTACATATATATATATATATATAAAAGATTCGAATTCTATGTAAAAATTCATGAAAACAAAATTCATAAAGAATTTTTATTTTAAAAAAAAAAGTTGTATATATATATATATATAATTACTTTTTTTTTTACTTAGAATTAATGTAATTTAACTCTAAATTTAATTAAAATTCAAAATAATTATTCGACATAAAAAAAACAAAAATGGTTATTCATTTTCCATTTTTCTTCTTCTTTTTTAAAAAATAAAAATTAATACATTATATCCACAATCAAATAAATATGATTATTCATTTTCCAATGGTATTGACAATCAAATCAGCGATTAAATTTAAAAGAATCTCAGGATGAAAATTATCATTGAGATTCTCTAAAAACAATAAAAATAGTAACATAATACTTAATTTTTTATATGGACATTCATATATGTGTGTGGTATGACTTATATTTGAAGTCTTGGCCAATGGAAACGTTACATCTAGGTCGTGTATTCTGTCCAATAGTATTTGTTAGGTCATTCGAAGTCAATGTGTTATACTAAGGATATCTTTTTACGTTAAATATCATATCATCTGTATGATACTTGTAGTCGTTTGTTAGTGTCGAATAAAACTTACTTGAAACCTAATTAGTCCAACTCGTGACATTCACCTTGAATCCTGTAATCTACGTTGATTTTTCAAAACTTTGATACATATCTCAATATTATATTATATTTTTTCAAATTAAATTAATGTGGGAAAAACAATGGCCTCACCTACCTCTTGCAATTCATAAAGTCATGAAATTGACCTATACCACTCTTGTTTAATTAGTGGTTTCTAGTGAACATCCAAAACCTTACATTTGATATCCATTTACCAAAAGTACCACATTAGTGAAAATATTACAACCCCTTTTTCTTTTTCTTTGTTTCTAAATTTATTACAAGCACACCTTTTGAAAATTAATCCTACCTAATAATTCTCCCAAACATTTATGTTCTTGATAGTTCATGTTTACCGCAACTCACTTCTCTTATTATTAAAAATTAGTGTAACACTAAAATTATTGATTTAATATCACACTTAAACAAATTTGAGAAAAGTTTGGAAAAAAAAATGACATCTTTTCTTGGTTTCTTTTAAGAAAAGTTTGAATGTTGCTCAACTTGCAAGTTGTAGGTAAAATCTGTTTTCTGATTCCCTCCCACCTTCCCCATCCCCCAATAGTTTGAAATGCTCTCTCGTATAATATACCACGGAGTTTAGTTCTTTATTTGCAAGATCTCGAATTTAAATCTTGCTCATAACAAAAAAAGTGTAGAAAGAATTTTTTCCAATAAGAGTCCGACATAGCTCAATAACCCTAGTTATTTTTTCATACAAGAGATTTCATCTCAGAAACCTTTGTTTGAAGGAGTTAAGTTAGGTTAATTTCTTTCAAAAAAAAAAGGAACTTGCTTTGACACAAATTTCTTTCTATACAAAATTTAAAGTTACATAACTTTATTTAAAAGAAAACCAAATTTCCTCCAAGAAAATTTCTTGGATGATTTGGTTGACATTTAATTTCATGAAATTTCAAAAATTACATCTTTGAAAATTTCAATTGTTCCCTTAAAAAAAAAAAAGGAAAATTAAGGTTTTAATTAATTTTGCCAATAGAGTGATTTCTTAATTATCAGAATAAGTAATTACCAACGGCCCATCCAAAAAGAATAAACAAGACCCAAGATCCAGATCGGGCTTTAGGGAAAACCAAGAATTGGTTTAAAATAATCGGGCTGACTTTTTTAGAGGCCCAACTTATTGGGCCAGAGGTCTTATAGTTGTCTTTTTTTCTCTCTTTTTTTTTCTCAAAGGAATACTTACTAATAGTAAAAAGTTGTTCTATAAATGTTATTAATAAAATAAATATAATTGTAATTTCTTGAATTGATTTTTACATTCATATATATATATATATATATATATATATATATATATATTTCATTGTCATAAAGAAATAATTAAAAGTGATTTTTTTTAGAGCTTTTGCTTTTCACACTTTTGATTACAAAATTATTAAGTGTCTTAAATTACTGATGTGATTAATTAATAAAATACATCCAAACTTTAGTTTAGAAAAAAATTTGGTCACTTTTTTGCCCATAAATTTATCATTTTCACACTTTTTTTTTGGGTAATTATTTATTCAATTTCATCCTTCTATTTAATTGTCAAAAAACAAATTGATCCAATAACTAATACATCATACATTTTGATTTTCAAAATAATAATTTACATGTCATTTTTTTTGTCCTTATCATTTTTTATGCATTTTTTTACTCCCACTAATGATTCATAGTTAATAAACACTGATTCGAGTATATATATATATATATATATATATATATATATATATATATATATATATATATATATATTTATTTATTTATTTATTTATTTATATTTATATATTATATTCTTCTTCATTTTTTTTAAAACACTAAAGTTATTGATCTTTTTAAATTTTTTTTAAATAATAATAATAATAATAATAATAAGGTTCTTTCTTTTCTTTCTTTTTTTCTTTCTATCTGCTTTTTATAAATATCATATTATTTAATTAAAGTCATCTTTGTTAAAGCAAATAAAAAAAATCTTATAGTAACTTTTGCCACCCAAAATATAGTCTTTATTTTAAATATAATATAAAATTACATTTTCTCATAATAAATTTAGTAATTTTAATATCTTACATGTAGATAGAATATATAGCCTAATATATATATATGAATTTTGGTCTAATTTGCACAGTGTATATATATATATATATATATAAGTTGGCTTTGTTGTAATCAATGAGCAGATCAGCAGCCATGGGTAACATGACTCATATATTGATGGCTAAGTTCAAGGAAGGTGTTGTTGTTGAAGATATCATCAAGGGAATGGAGAAACTTGTTTCAGAGATCGATTTTGTTGAATCTTTTGTTTGGTAAGCAATATAATTTTTATATATATATGTTATGGTTTTTTCTTTTATGGAAATATATATATATATATATATATATGGTTAAAGAACTAATAAAGTTTTGGTGTGTATTTGTTGTTTGAAATGACAATAATAACCCTAGGGGAAGGGATGATCTGAACCCGATTATATTTACTAGAGGATATACACATGCATTCTTGATGACATTCAAGAGCAAGGAAGATCTTTTAGGGTTTAATGAACATAAGAAGCATTTGGAATATGTAAACATTTTTACAGCTGCTGCTGAAATGGCTATGTTTCTTGATTTCCCCACTATTACTGTCAAGGCTGCTCCTGCTGATGCTTCCTAAACAAGGAATATCCATGTTTTCCAATAAGGGGTTTTCACTACAAGAAAAACTGGATTTTACATTAATTTTCTTTTTTGTGTGTTATTTTATTTCTCATGTATCGTATAAGAAAATACATATTATGTTTTGAATTTATGACTTTTGATTCATAAATGACTATGCTTACCATTAGAACAATGCATTTCGAAACTATCAATCTATCTATTTATATATATGTATATATATATAATTAATAATTGTCTTTTTAACTCGGTAGCTTGGAAGAGTTGGTTAAGCGAACTCGTAAATGCTTCTCCGAGGTTTGAATCCTCCATGGAACATATTAGCTCCATATTAAAAAGTTCTGGCCAGCAGGCCAAATCTGGATTAATTTCATAAGAGCTTGGTGATATTAGTCCCCAAATTATTTTATTTTGGTGGAATTAGTTCCTAAATTATAAAATTTTTGTAACACTGGTCATTCTATTAAAAATTCTGTTAAATTATCGTTAAATTAAAAAAACTCTAAGTGTATTTATGTCGTTGCATCATTTAAATATATTTAATAATAGACAAATTGACATAAATAATCTCCAAACTATAAATGTTTAGTCACATTGAAATCATAACTCATAAATAAAGTTGTTACCAATTAAATTACATTATGATTCCATAAAAGTTTTAATAATTTTATTACTCTCTCTTATAATATATATTATATATATATATATATATATATATATATAGATATATTTAAAAAATTAAATAGTCACAAAAGTTTAAAAACTCAATAAAAGCAAAAGATACATGTTAAAAACTTTAATAATTTTTGGTTTGTTTTCTTCTTTCACCTTCAATCTTCTAGAAGCAAATTAGAAGTTAAAATTTCTCCTTCCTATATAAATACATATATTATTTGTATCTTATGTGTGTGGCCATAAGTTAATTGGGGCGATTTATATATATATATATAGATATATATATATAGAGAGAGAGAGAGAGAGAGTTGGGGGAACCAAAAAACTGAAAGACTGATAGATTATGTTAGTGGAATCCAATGTGAAAAGGAAGTGATACACATTAAATTAAGTATTTGATTAATTGTGTTTGAAAAGAGTCCTTAAGTGGGGAAAAAGAAATTCAAATCTTTTTAAGTAGTGACTATTCTTAAGGAACACATAACTTAGTGGTTTTGTTGTGCTTTTGTTTTGTTTTTTAAGACACCTCCACCCAAAAAACCAAAAAAAAAAAAGGTCATCTTCAAAAGCCATACATCATACATACTACATACATACTACTACATACATATAATATATATATATATATATATATATATATATATATATAATATATATTAAAGCATATAGGATTGAAGATTTTTATTTGAAAGGGATGATGCCATGTCTTGAAGTAATTATAAAAATATTATTTTAAAATTTTCAAATGATAATGATTAACTATAATATTAAGTAAAGTTATTACTTACTTAATTGAGTTAGACATTTGAAGATAATAACCAATTATGAATATATATATATATATATATCTATATATATATATATATATATATATTATATATAATATAATATATACAACAAGTTTCCAAAGTATTATCTTGATGAACGCATTATGAAATATGGTCTAAATATCTATCATGTGTATACTAATCACATATGTCTGGTGAACCAGACATGCTTATAAACAATATCCTCAATTCTGAAGAAAAATGCACACACAAACACTTTCTCTCTCCTCTCTCTCTCTCTCTCTCTCCTCTCTCTCTATATATATATATATATATATATATATATATATATCAAATTATTGAAAAACATGTATGTTGTATTAATTATTTGAAATATGATAATACTAAAATTTGAGGTTGAAAAAAAAGAGAGGGTAATGGGAAGGAAGAAAGAAAGAAAAAGACAGCATTGCTTAACAGCAAAGAACATTACATGTGAAGCACATTTTAATCAAGAAAACTGCCAAAAAAGATAAGAGAAGAATGTGGAGGAAAAAAACATAAAATGAATGAATGAAGAGATAGTGGGGTGAGATTTAAGTTTGGTATGAGAGCACGTTGAGTTAAAAACAACTATTAAGTCTGCTAAATAATTATAAGATAGATTTGTTTTTAAGTTATAATTGCAATTATTACATATCAAATTTAAAAGTTTATAAATCAAAAAATATTAAAGAGTTTGTTTTTCATATATTAATATATATATATATATATTATGTGTGTGTGTGTGTGTGTGCGCTCTCCTACAATATTAAAAGAAGGGGTGGACTTGCCACTTACACATTGATTTCTTACATGTGGGAAAGCCATTAAAAGTTTTTCATGCATGCAACTTTTTTTTATAAAATAAAAATTCTTTATGAATTTTTATGAATTCGAATCTTATCTATAATATAAATATATATATATATATATATATTATATATATATAATTATTTTTTTAAAACTTAAAATTAATGTAATTTAACTCTAAATTTTGTTAAAATTCAAAATAACATTCGACATAGGCTTAACAACATATTTTATCATGTGGAGAAATAGAAAAGCTAAGATTATGATGGGAAACAGTTGTCAAAACAAAGTCCCAAAGGTTGACTTGCCAACACTCTCAGTAGTAGAGAGCACATTGATTTTTGGACCCCTGTTTTTTTTTTAGACTACTTTGGACCACTATCCTTGACATTGACTAAACCCTTACCCTTCTTTCTTTTCTTTGTCTCTCTTCTATTTTTAATTATATATATAAACTCTTACTCCAAAACCTAATCATCCGTCTTAAAACAATTAAAAGTCTGTTATTAATTCTTCCAAACTACTTAATTATTCAATATCTTATTTAAATATAAGAGTTAAATTTTATAAATACAGTTCAAATACAAGATAATAAATACGAAATACATTGGTTAAACAAAGAAATGGGGCAAAATATATATATATATATATATTGAAGTATTAATGATTAGTGAGGAAGTAGGATGAGGATGATGCTGGCATTCTATTCTGCAGGACCTTCATGTGACTCCTTAACAGTAGTAAAAGTACTATTTCTATTTTCTTTTTTTTCTTTTTCCTTTGCATGTGTTTAAATAAAAGGCATCTGTCCCCTCCTCTTTCTCCACCTCCAACTTATTCCCAAACAAACAAACACAAACCCCCCATCTCTCTCTCTCTCTCTTTCTCTCTCTAAATTATTGTAGAAGAAGAAGAAGAAAAAAAAAATGAAGCAGAAGTTCCCTTGTTGTTTCTTTCTTATCATCCTCTTCCTTATAGTATTCCTTATCATCTCCTCCCCTGTTCCTGCAGTTCGTCTCTTATCAGAAAAACAAGGTGTAATTCAAGTAAGACACAACCCAATTATACATACATATACATATATATATATATACAACTATTTATTTGTTTATTTATTTATGTAATATAATTTTAATTGCAGAATGATTTGAAGATGATGGGGTTGCAGGATGAGGATGAAGATTGTGAAAATGGTGAGGAAAAAGAAGACTGCTTCAAGAGAAGGTTTCTTGCTGATGCTCACCTTGACTACATATACACTCAAAAACATAAGCCCTAAAATTTTCCAATTATAATCTATATATATATTATATATTATATATATATGTATGTATACCTCTTGCTGCTTTCTTCCACCAATGAATCATATATGGATACAAACTTTTACTATTAGATCAATTTGTAACTTCTATATATATATATATATGTAGAAGAGTTTTATGAACTCTTATCATATCAATTACTATAAATGAAACTGTAAATGAAAGAGAAATAAAGGTATTTTGCAGAGTTGTAAAAGAGGGGATGGATGATAAAGGGTAAAGATTCTATATAAGATTTCCCAATCTTTTTATTTTTTTTTTCAAAAGTTATTCATTCTGTAACCAAAAGACAAACAAGAATTGAACATGACTAAAGTGGGATGATGCTGATGATGATGATGAATGACTTTTGCTGGGCATATTTCTAAAAGAAATTACTTCCCACACACATTTCTTCTCAAATGCCATCACCTTTTAGAAAAAAAAAAATAAAATCTTCATGTATGAGAGAATACAAGACATGTGTCAATAGACATACAATAAGGGTGTGGCTATATTTTTCCCTAAAATTTTATCTTAAAATTTTAAGTTTGGAGTAAAATTGTTCACTTCAAATTTTAAATAACTGCATATATAAATGAGAGAGTTTCTTACCCATATATTATGGAAGGAAAAGCTGTATGAAATTAGGTAGGTAGGAAACTAGACAATCAATCATGTTATGGAATATGACAAAGCTTGAGGTATTTAATTTTTTTTTTGAAGAAAATAATTTTTTTAAAAAAAGAATTTCTCTGTTGTCTAATCAACAACAAGAATAATAGCAAAAAGGACAATAAATAGGACCAATGTTTTTGCAAGACTAGTTAGGAAAATCAGTCATTAAAAAGAGAGAAGAATAATTGTACAAATAGCAAAACAATGCAAGCCACACACCACAAATCAAACTTTTGACTGTAAAAAATAATTCTAAACGGAATTTACCTTTTTGCCCTTAGAGAAAAAAGAAATATGTCATTTTTATTTACTGTTACACATTTATTTTACATATTCGATGTGGGACGATGACAATGTTCGGAGCTACGAAAATAATCAGATCAAAGAAGAAGAAAAGGAGGAAACTAAAGATGATTTGAAATATTTAAACATTCAGCGTCACAGGCCTCCGCCGGAAACCCATCAAGATTTTCCGTCGTCGTCACCGGTGGTGAAGGAGAACTTAAGTGAGGATGAAATCGAAGCTAAAGAAAGACTAGAACCGCTTCATATTCTAGCTGAATGTGCGGTGAAAGAATTCTATGAGCGTATGAAGCTTATTGACCTCAATCTTCCTCCTCCGCCGGAAACCCATGAAGATTCTTAGCCATTACCGGCGGTGGTGATGAACAGTGATAAAATAAGTAAAGAAAAAACAGAGCTGTTTGAGGCTCTTCTTGATGTTGTTGAATGGGCAATGCGTGGAGTAAGAAGGTCCAAACTACCAATTAAAATTAACAAAAAAATTGATCAACTTTCATTAGCAATTTTTTTTTGCGCCTTAGATATTTGCCCATACAAACAGAGTACACTTTATAATGAGAAAATAAATATCTATTGAATTTATCATTTTAAGAATATTTATTTAAATTTTGATGTAATTTCATTTGATTCAATTACTTTTTGGAGGGAAAAACAGAAAATAGTTTTCACGGCTCATGAGAATCTGCTACTAGTCAGAAAAGAAAGGCAAAGAAAATCCAAGAGAAAAAAAAAAGAAAAAAAAGTCGGTACTCTTTTCTTTTCCTTTCTTTTCTTTCTTTCTCGACTGGATTAAATGGAAAAATTTCCATGGGATTGGGGACGCCGGAGAAGGATTGCCGGCAGCGGCGCCGCTCTTTCAACTACAGCTCCGATAGTAGAAGAGGCATTCTGTTCTACCGTTTCGCCGTTACCGCCCGGTCGTCAGTTTTCAATTGATCTGAATCGTTCTCCTCCTCCCGATTCTACCGATGACCACGATCCTCAACAGCGGCGGCTCGGCGGCGGTAATATTCCGGTAGTAGCGAGTGACGACAGTATAGAATCAAATCGTTCTCCTCCTCCCGATTCTACCGATGACCACGATCCTCAACGCGGCGGGGCGGCGGTAATATTCCGGTAGTAGCGAGTGACGACAGTATAGAATCAAATCGTTCTCCTCCTCCCGATTCTACCGATGACCACGATTCTCAACAGCGGCGGCTCGGCGGCGGTAATATTCCGGTAGTAGCGAGTGACGACAGTATAGAATCACATCGTTCTCCTCCTCCCGATTCTACCGATGACCACGATCCTCAACAGCGGCGGCTCGGCGGCGGTAATATTCCGGTAGTAGCGAGTGACGACAGTATAGAATCAAATCGTTCTCCTCCTCCCGATTCTACCGATGACCACGATCCTCAACAGCGGCGGCTCGGCGGCGGTAATATTCCGGTAGTAGCGAGTGACGACAGTACAGAATTAAATCGTTCTCCTCGATTGGGAACCTCTCACGATTCCACCCTCCAAGAATCTCAAAGCAGTAATATGATAGGAATTGCCGCCGCCGCCCCCGAGAGTATAAATGAGACGGCAGAGCAGATTCGTAAGAAGGATCATCGTCGCTGACGGAGAGCTCAACTAGGGAGATCGTCAACCCATATCCAAGAAATTTCGGAATAAACTTTGTAAACAGCCGACTTAGGTCACGAGATTCCCAAATTCCCAATTCCCATGATCCCAATGAACAGAATGAACAGAGTAAATCTGGATAAACAATTTTTTCCTCTCTCTCTTTTAGCCCCAAAATGTATATGGCAAAATATTCTTTTTCTAAAACACTTTACACACGCACTTCACGTGAATTTCACTTTTTTTTTTCTTTTAAATTTCCGTTTCCAATTGTGCATTTCTTCAAATAGATACGAGCAAAAGAAATCTAAACGAATCTGGGAAACAATCTCTCATTTTTTTTATATTCGCACCCTCAAATTTGGCTAAAATATATATATATTATGAATATCGAAGATTCATTAAATTAGTGGATGGTTATCGTATAATTGTTATTATCCTTTTATCCCAAGATAATTACGTACTTAATGAAAGATGATAAGTATCACTTGATGTCTATCTCTAAGGTGACACATGTCACCTAGCAATTAATACCGGGTGACAAGTGTTACCCTTTGTTCTTATCCTTATCTCATATTCACTTGTATAAATAGAGGATTTTCTACCCCTTTGTAAACACAACCAACAATCAACTAGAAATGATATAATAATATTCTCTCTATTTTCTACCTCTCTCGTTTACTTTTTCATCTCGTTTATTTTATTATTTTTTATATAATTTTATAATACGTTATCAGCACGAGTCTCTACCACCGGGTAAAGTATTTTTGAAGTTTATTTCAAGATCAATCAGATACATTTTTTACCGGTACGTTTTCTGTTATTATTATGTCAAATCTTATTAAACTCAAATTTATGGCTCTTGATGTCACCGGAAAGAATTATTTGTCATGGACACTAGATGCCGGAATGCATCTTGCTACAACGGGTCCGGCAGACACCGTTGTATAAAATAATGTGTCATCAACACAAGATCGTGCCAAAACTATAATATTTCTCCGTCGTCATGTTCATAAGGATTTGAAAAATAAATATCTTACCGTGAAAGATCCTCTTTTTTGTGGGGAAATTTGAAAGAAAAATTCGACCACCAGAAGATGGTCGTTCTCCCAAAAGCACGGTATGACTGGTTGCATTTGAAGTTGCAAGATTTCAAATTCGTGAGTGAGTATAACTCCTCAATGTTTAAAATAATTTCGTAGTTGAAACTATGTGGAGTTGATATAACGGATGATGATATGTTGGAGAAAACATACTCCACTTTTCATGCCACTGATATTGTCCTGCAACAACAATATCGTGAGAAAAGTTTTAAGAAATACTATGAATTGATTTTAAGAATTGTTGCGGAACAGAATAATGAATTACTGATGAAAAATCACGAGACTCGACCTACTCCATTCCCTGAAGTGAATGCTATTAGAAATCATGATCTCAGAAGAGATCGTGGTCGTGGTCGTGGTCGTTACCGTGGTCGTGGTCGTTACCGTGGTCATGGTCGAAAATATGATCATGAACGTCGTGATAAATTTGGCCCTTATAATCGTGATAATAATTTAGGTGCCAAAATATTTATGACCACCTGAAGTGGACAAAACATAATGAGAAAGGAAATGTTGTTCCGAAAAATTATGAAGACAAATGTTATCGTTGTGGCATGAAAGGTCACTGGTCTCGTGCCTGTAGCACGACAAAACATCTTGTTGACTTACTTCTCAAAATTTGTCTCATGAAATAAATGATGACGATCTTGAAAATGTTGATGTTGATGTGGCTCACCTGGATGTTACTGATCTTTTCGAACATTCAGAAATAATTGACCACTTGATTGGAAATTAAAGTGTCCAAAATAATTAGAATATTATATTATGTGTTATATGTTTATATTACTTTTGTTGTGATATTATATGTTTAATTTTATTTTGTAAATATTTTGTTAACAAAACAGATGGTTGTTGTTCAATTTTCTGGTATGAATAACGATATCGAAAGTGTCTGTCTTATTGACAGTGGAACTACGCACACCATACTGAAATATGAGAAATATTTTTCTCATCTAAATGTGGGAGAAACAAGTATTTTTACAATAAATGGTAGTGCAAAACTTATTGAAGGCTCCGGAAGAGCTAATATAATATTACCGGGAGGAACTATGAATGCTATTGATAAAGCATTATATTCCTCAAAGTCTCAAAGAAATTTATTAAGTTTTAAAGATATCCGACGTAATGGATATCATGTTGAGACTATGGAGGATAATGGTCATGAATATTTGGGTATCACAAAAATGACCTCCGGTAATAAGTTTTTGTTGGAAAAACTACTATCTCTATCCTCTGGCCTATATTATGCGAAAATAAATGCTATTGAGACGCATCATTTAGTAAACCAGAAGTTTACTAATCCTGTTACTTTTAAAGTTTGGCATGACCGTTTGGGTCATCCGGGATCAATTATGATGCGAAAAATTATCGAAACAACGCATGGTCATCCTTTGAAAAATCAGAGGATTTTGACTTCTGATAAACTTTCATGTGTGCTGCATGTTCCAAAGGGAAATTGATTATAAGACCAGCACCATTGAAAGTAGGAGCTGAAAGTCCTACATTTCTAGAACGGATTCATGGAGATATATGTGGACCGATTAGTCCACCATGTGGGCAATTTCGATATTTCATGGTCTTGATTGATGCATCGACCCGATGGTCGCATGTTTGTTTATTATCAACTCGCAACCTGGCGTTTGCGAGATTACTTGCCCAAATAATTCGCTTAAGAGCGCAGTTTCCTGATTATCCTATTAAGCGAATCCGTCTAGACAATGCTGGTGAATTTTCTTCGCATGCATTTGATTCTTATTGCATGTCGATTGGAATAATTGTTAAACATCCTGTAGCTCATGTTCACACACAGAATGGTCTAGCTGAATCATTTATTAAAAGGCTGCAATTAATTGCTAGACCACTATTGATGAAAACAAATCTCCCTACAGCAGCCTGGGGACATGCAATTTTGCATGCTGCAGCACTTGTGCGTTTAAGGCCACCGAGTTATCATAAATTTTCTTCCATGCAGTTGACTTTTGGTTCAGAGCCAAATATTTCTTATTTGAGGATTTTTGGGTGTGCTATATATGTCCCAATTGAACCACTCCAACGGACAAAAATGGGTCCGCAGAGAAGATTGGGGATATATGTTGGGTATGACTCCCCGTCCATTATAAGGTATCTTGAACCTTTGACAGGGGATATGTTTACAGCAAGATTTGCTGATTGTCATTTTGATAAAAATTTGTTTCCCAAATTAGGGGGGAGAATAAATGGCATAAGATTGAACTTGCGTGGAAAACATCTTTGAATCATTTAGATCCACGCACAAATATGAGTGAACTTGAAGTTCAAAAGATTATACATTTGCAACAAATTGCAAATCAACTGCCAAATTCTTTTGCTGACTCCTGCAGAGTCACTAAATCGCATCTTCCAGCTATAGATGCTCCTATACGGATAGAAGTTCCTGAATGACAGAAAGTTAATCCTATAGCTATTGAATCAAAAACACGCCAGAAGCGTGGCCGACCCCTTGGTTCCAAAAATAAAAATCCTTAAAAGAAAAGAGGAATAAATGATCCAGAAGATCATATTGATGAAACAGAAAACCAAGGGATAACTCATGAAAAGATTCCAACTACAAATGATGAAGAGAATTCTGAAATCTCGATTAATTACACCAGTTCGAATCAAAGTTGGGATCGAAGAAATGTTGTTATTGATAATGTTTTTGCATACAACGTAACCATTGATATTTTCAAGGATAATGAGGATTTATATCATTTATCAGTTGAAGAATGTCGGCATAGAATTGATTGGCCTCAATGGAAAGATGCGATTCAATTGGAGTTAAATTCACTAGCGAAGCGAGAAGTTTTTGGACCTGTAGTCCAAATGCCAAAGGATGTAAAACCTGTTGGCTATAAATGGGTGTTTGTGCGAAAACGAAATGAGAAAAATGAAGTCGTAAGATATAAAACACGACTTGTCGCACAAGACTTTTCGCAAAAGTCAGGAATTGATTATGATCAAACTTATTCACCAGTTATTGATGTTATTACACTCTGATATCTTATAAGTTTGACAGTTCATGAAAAGGTGGACATGCGTCTAATAGATGTTGTTACAACTTATCTTTATGGAAGCCTTGAAAATGGGATTTATATGAAAATCTCTGAAGGATTCAAATTACCAAAGGCTTCTAAAGGCCCTCGTGAAAATTATTCTATCAAATTACAGAAGTCATTATATGGGCTTAAACAGTCTCGACGCATGTGGTACAATCGCCTTAGTGAATTCTTATTGAATTCAGGATATAAGAATAATCAAATCTGTCCATGTGTTTTTATTAAGAAAACAGATTTTGGTTTTGTGATTCTTGCTATATATGTTGACGATATCAATCTCATCGGAACTCCAGAAGAGCTTCGAGAAGCTATAGATTGTTTGAAACGAGAATTTGAAGTTAAAGATTTTGGAAAAACCAAGTTTTGTCTCGGGCTTCAAATTGAACATATGAAAGATGATATTTTTTTTCATCAGTCAACATATACAGCTAAAGTGTTGAAAAGATTTTTCATGGATAAAGCATATCCATTGAGTATTCCAATGGTCGTGAGGTTGCTAGATATAAATAAAGACATATTTAGACCTCGAGAAAATGATGAAAAACTACTTGGTCCTGAAGTACTATATTTGAGTGCTATTGGTGCACTGATGTATCTTGCAAATAATACTCGACCTGATATAGCATTTGCTATAAATCTATTAGCAAGATTTAGTTCTTCACCAACACGACGACATTGGAATGGTATTAAACACGTCCTTAGATACCTCCAAGGGACAATTGACCTCGGATTATTTTATTCAAATGTAAATGACCCAAAACTGATTGGGTATGCAGATGCGGGTTATCTTTCGGATCCGCATAAGACACGTTCTCAAAATGGCTATTTATTTACATATGGTAATACTGCTATATCATGGCGCTCCACGAAGCAAACAATAGCAGCAACTTCTTCTAATCATGCTGAGATAATAGCCATTCATGAAGCAAGTCGAGAATGTGTATGGTTGAGGTCAATAATACATTATATTAGAGAGAGCTGTGGTTTATCCTCCGGAAGAGAGATTCCAACTCCTCTATATGAAGATAATGCAACTTGTATAGCTCAATTAAAAGGAGGATATATCAAGGAAGATAGGACGAAACACATTTCACCTAAATTCTTCTTTACTCATGAACTTCAAAAGAATGGTGAAATTGATGTGCTTCAAATTCGATCAGTGATAATCTTGCAGATATATTCATTAAAGCTCTTCTGACTACAACCTTTGAGAAATTGAGATATAAAATTGGTTTGCGTCGGTTTAAAGATTTCGAGAGATCATCTCATCAGGGGGAGAAATCTACACATAAAGAATAGTGTACTTTTTTTCCTTCACTAGAGTTTTTTCTCACTAGGTTTTTATCTAGTAAGGTTTTAACGAGGCATATTCTTTATATAATGGACATCCAAGGGGGAGTGTTATGAATCCCGAAGATTCATTAAATTAGTGGATGTCCATCGTATAATTGTTATTATCCTTTTATCCCGGGATAATTACGTACTTAATGAAAGATAATAAGTATCACTTGATGCCTATCTCTAAGGTGACACATGTCACCTAACAATTAATACCGGGTGACAAGTCTTTGTTATTATCCTTATCTCATATTCAATCCTATAAATAGAGGATCTTTTACCTCTTTGTAAACATAACCAACAATCAATTAGAAATAATATAATAATATTCTCTCTATTTTCTACCTCTCTCGTTTACTTTTCATCTCGTTTATTTTATTGTTTTTATATAATTTTATAATAATAATATATATATATATATAAATAATAAAAAATATCGCCGTTTTATAATATAATACAAAATAAAAATTTTGAAATAAAATTAAAAAAATGAATTATTAGCTGGTTTAAAGATGAAGTCACAGTCTAATTAATTCAACTTCTGTTGAATCATTTTTCCTTTAGCTTTCGAATTTTGGTTCTGCGCCGCCGCTTCCTCCGCCGCTGCCGCCGCCGCCATCTTCTTCTTCTCCTCCCTTTTTTGCTTTTGTACTTTAGTATGAAACCTGCTATGTAATTTCGACGGTTCCCTTGTTTTTCTATCAAAACATCTCACGCATATGTAACCTAATTAAACATGAAAAAAAATAAAAATTATAACTATAAAATCTTATTAAAAAGTAAAATTAATAAATCTATTTATATAAATTCAATACCATTCCAAAAACAATTATGAATCTCCCGCAGCGTCATGTCTGAAAATTAGGATTCCAGAGTTAGCAATACATTCATATATATATATATATATGTAGTATAAAAAATATATAATTAATTTAAATTAGAAGCATACCTTTAAATATTGACCTTCCAGAAGGTGCACAATATATAATACGTGTATATATATATATATATATATAGTATAAAAAATATATAATTAATTTAAATTAGAAGCGTACCTTTAAATATTGACCTTCCAGAAGGTGCACAATATATAATACGTTTGTCTAAATTCCACAACATATACCTTGGAACCAGAATTGGATCCACGCTTGTTTCATAATCCGCAAATACCTTAAAATAAAATAAAAAAGAATTTTGTAATTTTAATATTTTATACCGTCATTTATAAATATTATTAAAAAAAAGAAATTTCGGGCAATAATTTTTACCTCATTTACTTGAAAGTACGTTCCATTTAGTGCAAATCGTCCCTTATTTGCTGTTCTGCATGGCACCTGTTTTTTTTTTTTTTTTAATTATTATTTAGTATAAGATAAACTTAAATATATATATATATATATATATATATATGTAATACTAATTTTTCTTACCAAAATTGTTCCCAAAACAGTTTCTTCATCTTTGTGTTCGTTCCCTTCATCATCTGTTGGAGAAAAAATTGAAAAAAAATTAATTATCAAATGAAGTTCAAGAAAATATAAATATATTTTGTTACGATTTTTACCTGATAGCCATATTGCGAAAAGGTAATGTACCGGATCATCAATTTCTCTTCTTCCGAACTGGGAAATAAAATAAAATAAAATCCCAGACAAAAATAAATAAATAAATAAATAAATCAGAACATAATATTTTACATTATAAACTTACCTCTTCCAATAATGGATGACCATCTGGTAACACATACCTGTATTACAAAAAGAAAAATTAAAATTGAAATTGAAATTTCGATCATAATGCAAAATAAAGTGATATATATATGTATATAACTTACACGTGATGTTCGGTATGTAAACGTCGGGTATCTTTCAATTTAGGAGCTCGGAAAGAAGTAGCTTCAGGATCATGAAGAACTAATTGATTTAATGCGATGTTTGATTCTCTTGCCAGTTTAAAATCAAAGCTTAAATTGTCATTGCATAGATCTTCAATATCTACAGTTTCCGACATTCCTGAACTGTTATTTCTGTCCAGTGATGCTAGTTCCCACATTCCTGAACTGTTATTTCTGTCCGGTAATGCTAGTTCTGAAATTCCTGAACTGTTATTTCTGTCCGATAATACTAGTTCTGAGATTCCTGAACTGTTATTTCTGTCCGATAATACTAGTTCTGAGATTCCTGAACTGTTATTTTTGTCCGATAATACTAGTTCTGAAATTTCTGAAGTATTATTTCTGTCGGGTGATGCTGGAATTTCAACTATTGGTTCACAGTTTTGAAATGCATAATTTGTCTCCTCCTCGTTTTGATATTCAAAAATGCCCGGTGGTTCCATTGCTGCTTCATTTTGCTGGTGGAGTTGTGATGGAAGTGTGATCTGTATATGATTAGGAACAACTTCGTTTGCCTCTTTACTTTGAAGGCGTAACTGACTGTTACTGCATTCAAATAATAATAAATTGTCACAAATACTAAAAACTTTATATTAAAGAGTTAATAATGGTACAAACCTTTGAGCACTGGCGTAGTGCTGGCAGTTTGATCTCATCGGACAAACATCACATCTTGGCTTCTGTTTTGTGCAAAAAACCTGAAAATTTTTCAAATAATTTATATTGTTATTATAAGGATCGTGTTCATAACCTTTAAAGTAACGTTAAAACCAATCTTTTATTATATTATTTTAATAATATTTCACAAATTTCTTAAACATAAAATGTACGAGAATATAATTATAATAATAGCGTACCTTTCCGAATGTGATCATCTGATAATGTAATTCATACCTAATCATGAGATAGTAACAGTAAACAAACATTAGAAAACAATCAATACATAAATACATACATACATATATTTATATATTTAACAAATAGAATGATTACATACAATGTTTGTTGGTCAAGGAATTCAAGCCGTGGCCAGAGATACTCTTGAATGGCTGCTAAATTTGGGTAACTAAAAGAGAAAAAATATAATCATTATATATATATATATATATAATATATATATATATTATATATAAAACCCTTATACATACTCATTTAAAAGATGAAGTTCAACACCAAAAGGTAATGGTTGGAGTGGAACCCATCCCAAACGAACTACTATTCGAGCCACATTCGTATCCACCTACTCACAAAATATAAAAATGGTGATACATACATATACATACATATATATATATATATATATATATATATATATACATACAAAATATAAAAAATGGTGATAAGAAAAGAAATCTTACGGGGAAGGCATGATGATGAAGAGTCAAAAGTCTAACACAATCCAAACTCTTCAATCCAATTCTCTCAAAACTTAGCAAATACTCCCTACTCAAATAATAGCACTTAAATAGTCAACTTTTTTCTTAACAAAATAGAAATTATCTGATTAGATAGCAAAAGTCAACTTACCTAACTTTTTCAGTAGGAACATTTCTTAACCATTCAAGATCAATCTTACCATGATCTTCTACTAATCGATCAAGAAATTTCTGCAAAAACAAGATCATCTCTCTTTATAATCATACATACATATACATACACATATATATATGTATATATATTGTTCATACCTTAATTATTGCAGCAAGAACATTTTGCATACCACGTTTACCTACTGTTTCTGCAACATCACTTGTACTTGCACGCCTTACAGCATCCCAATCAATCGAATCATCGTAGAAATCAGAAGTTGTATCCTTAGGTAAAGTATCATATTCTTTCCTAAATTCTTCCCAATTTATTTCGATTTCCTCCTCTTTCTTCTTCTTCTTCGACTTTTTAGTTGTTCTAATCTTATTTGTTTCTTCTGTATTTACTCTTTCAAGATTTTCATTAGTTTCACCAGCCGAATCCGTTATCTCTTCACAACTTATAATTGGAGCTCTAACTTCTGTATTAGTTGTATTCATATTGTTCGGAAATCTTGCTACAAATCTCATGAAACAATCACTAAAACACCAAGAAATCAATGAATTATATACATATACATATATATATATATATATATATGTAAGTATAGGTAAAGAATAGAAAGTATTAAAACTCATACCTTGACATATTATCGGATACATTTTGTGTAAGAAAAACTCCGATCACTGAATCAACAACTGAGCCTTTCCATTTTGAGAAAGCCCTATCACCTGATCATTAATTCACTCCAAATCATCAGCATTTTTTTTTTTTTTTTTGTTAAAAATAAAATAGGAAAGTTTGTAAAAAAAGTTCTGATGATCAATCTAGAACATTCATGACCTTGGATTACATGCATCCGTTTAATAAACAAGAAAACCCGACTAAAAAAAATCTCCCTTTGCTCCTTCCAATAATTACGTGCATCCTTTTTCTCCTTTCCATCTTCTTGAATTAGTATCCAAGATTTAAATGCATCTTCATCTGTGAATACTTTGGGAGGTTCTGGTTTTTTCTTTTTTCTTCCTTTTGTAGGAACCAATGATAAACCCTGCTGAGAATTTTGATAATGCCTCACAATTTGATTATCATTATTATTGATAGTCAAATAACTCATTCTCCTTGCCAAATCATCCATAAAAACTGCAAATAAAGAAAATTTGATTATTCTATTTTTTTTTTTTTGTTAAAACCAAAAATACTAATCAAAACATATAGAGACTAGACTTACCCTCAAATTCATTGGGTATCACAATATCTCCTATCTTTACCACTAACTTACATCTCCAATCATTATATACCATCGTACTAGCCTTCTGAGTTTTGGTCTTTTGAGTTTTGGTCTTTTGTAACTCCACAAACTGAAAAAAAAAAAAAAAACAGATTAAATCTTTCTACATCCCTCTTAAATTTATAGTTAAGAATAAGAATACTAAGACCTGACCTTCCTCTTAGAAGAACGTCTGGTATTCACTCTTTCTACATTTTCTACGTCTTGAATTCTCGGGATTTTAAACTGAGTTTCAGTATGAATCTCCACCTGAAAAATAAAAATTAAAAAGATTAAATCTTTATGTATCCCTCTTAAATTTAGAGCAAGAATAGGAATAGTAAGACATCACCTCATCTGGGATTATCATCTTGGAAGAACTTCCGGTTTCCATTCTTACGACATTTTCTACTTCTTGGAATCTTGGGATCATAAACTGAATTTCAGTATTTTGAATCTCCACCTCCACCTGAAAAAAAAAAAAAAAAAAATTAAATCTTTTTGCATATTCTTAATTTACTTCAAGAATAAGAATACTAAGTCATCCCCTCATTTGGGATTATCATCTCAGTGGTTTCTATTCTTATATTATCTTTTTCTTGAATTCTTGGGATTTTAAACTGAGTTTCAGTATCAATCTCCACCTGAAAAATAAAAATAAAAAAGATTACATCTTTCTGCATCCCTCTTAATTTACTTCAAGAATAACAATACTAAGTCATCACCTCATTTGGGATTATCATCCTGGAAGAACTTCCGGTTTCCATTCTTACTACATTTTCTTCTTCTTGAATTCTTGGGCTCATAAACTGAGTTCGAGTTTGAGTTTCAGGGATCATAAACTGAGTTTGAGGGATCATAAATTGATTTTCAATCTTTTGAATCTCCACCTGAAAAAAAAAAGATTAAATCTTTCTGCATCTCTCTTAAATTTATATCAAGAATAAAAATACTAAGACATCACCTCATCTGGGATTATCATCTTGGAAGAACTTCCGGTATCCATTCTTACTACATTTTCTTCTATCGGGCTTAAATTTAGGTCAAACGATAATGGAGTCTTCCTCTTTGACTCAAAATCTGAAGTAACAGAGTCTATTGGTAAATAGTGTATTCTATTTCCCACTCTTTCTCTCCTTAATATAGACCACCTTTTCCTTTTAGGAACAGGAAATTCTAAAAATTTCAGAATTGCACAATTAGGTATATCTCTATATAACGGTAATACTCTCCTACCGCCGCCAATTTTCTTTCTCTTTGATCTTTTCCCTTTTGGTACCACTGGTTGTTTCAAAAATATTTTTTTTCCTCCCAATACCATACCATTGTTAAACTGATCACAAAACTTAGAATCCGAAATAATATCTGAATTCGTTATCTTTATTTGTTTGCTCCGGCGTGTATAGACAATCTCTGGGGATTTTCTCCGTTCCAGATCATTCTGGATGAATCCCGTATATTCAATCAATTCAAGATTCTTCTTTTCCTCTAGTTCTGGAGTTTGAGGATCAGAAACACACGAACCCTGTAATGGTACATCATCATCATTGCCGGAATCCATTGTTTTTTGCTTTTTTCTTCCTCTTTTACCCGATTTCGGCTTTTGATTCTTCTGTTTCTTCTCTGCTTTTGCTGCCTTCTTTTTTGGTTTCATGAAATCAAATATTTTTGGCCTATGTCTTTTCATTTTCATTCTTGGCTTTCGTTTTGGCATACTTTTGCTTTCTCCTTCCTGTAAATCTCCTTCCATGGCTATGGCTTTCAATTCACACTCATAGAGAAAATTGACTTGGTTGAGCAAACAATTCTACCTGAAATGATACGTTAAATAATAAAATTATATAATTTATTTTCTGTTCCATTTTCTTAGTAAAAGATTGAGATAATGTTGATTTAGAGAGATCATATCATTTGAAATTTAAATAAAATTATATAATAATAAAAAAAAAAGACGATGTTATTTTTACGTTTTACTATTCCAGATTTACTATTAAACTTAATTAATTATAGTTATAATCACTTAAAACTGAATCGTATTTCACGAGATAAATATTATTAAAATTTACGTATCTATAAAAATATTTATTTATTTTATTTGTTTTTGCCATGTTTATTTAATTTTTAAATTATTTGAAAGTGTTTGACTTAGTTATCACAAACTTTTTTTATTTTATCCCTTTTAAATTTTTTTAGATAATTTTTTTATTTTTTGTTAATTTTATTAACGGTCATTTTTTTAAAAAATTGTTATATTTAAAAGAACAAAAATGTCTTTTTTAATTTCTTTTCATTCTTTCTTCTTCTTTATGCACATCCATAAAAGTGTCAACTATTCTGGAATTCATGCAAACTTTTACTGCTGCAACAAAGTTCTGTAATTTTAACTTTGCTGTTTATGCAACTTAATTGAACCTTTTTAAATCTGTAGAACCACAAGAATCCTTTAAAACTCTGAAGATATAAAAACTGTTGCATATTTTGTCAGAATTATGAGAGTTGAAGGTTTCCTGTATACATAAACTGCATCCATATTAACCCTGTTACTATTGCAATATGTTCAAGCCATGTTTTTCTTCTATCTTCCATCACCACTTAAAATTTCTCCTGCAATTTATAAAAGAAGAAGAACTAGGTTTGCATTAAAAAAAAAAAGATTTTCCTTTTAAATATAATTATTTTTATTAAATAAATTTTTTTAAAAAATGTTGACTAACAACTAACATTTTTATCCTTGTGCAACATATTCTCAGAAACATGGTTTAAAACGATAATAAAAAATAGCATTACCAGTATAATCACTGTTTTGCACAAACGCGCGACATGTTCTAATACATTGTTTAGCAATATTATGAATAAACGCGACATCTTATGCGATATCTTGTGCAACATATTGTTAAAACGATAATAAAAAATATAGCATTAGGAGTATAATCATTATTTTAAACAAACTGAACATCTTCTGAAACATTATTTAAAACTAAAATAAAAATATAACATTAGAAGTATAATCACAGTTTTAGAAAAGATCTCACATCTTCTGAGACATTGTTTAAAACCATAATAAAAATAAAACATTAGAAAATATAATCACTATTTTAGAAAGACCCGACATCTTCTGTGACATGGTTTAAAACCATAATAAAAATATAACATTACAAATTATAATCACTATTTTACAAAGACCCGACATCTTCTGACAGATTGTTTAAAGTCATAATAAAAATATAACATTAGAAAGTATCATCAGTATTTTAGAAATACCCGACTGAGATATTGTTTGAAACTAGAAAAAGTCGACATCTTCTGAAAAATTGTTTAAAATCATAATAAAAATATAACATTAGAAAGTATAATCATTATTTTAGAAAGACCCGACATCTTCTGAGACATTGTTTAAAACAATAATAAAATAATAACATTACAAACTATAATCACTATTTTAGAAAGACCCGACATCTTCTGAGACATTATTTAAAACCATAATAAAAGTATAACATTAGAAAGTATAATCCTTATTTTAGAAATACCGGACATCTTCTGGGACATTGTTTAAAACCATAATAAAAATATAACATTAGAAAGTATAATCATTATTTTAGAAAGACCCCACATCTTCTGAGACAATAACATTAGAAATTATAATCACTATTTTTTAAAGATCCGACATCTTCTGAGACATTCTTTAAAACCATAATAAAAATATAACATTAGAAAGTATAATATAATAACTATTTTCGAAATACCCAACATCTTCTGAGACATAGTTTAAAACTATAATAAAAATTTAATATTAGAAAGTATAATCATTATTTTAGAAAGACCCGATATCTTCTGAGATATTGTTTAAAACAATAATAAAATAATAATATTAAAAACTATAATCACTATTTTAGAAAGACCCGACATCTTCTGAGACATTGTTTAAAACCATAATAAAAATATAACATTAGAAAGTATAATCCTTATTTTAGAAACATCGGACATCTTCTGAGACATTGTTTAAAACCATAATAAAAATATAACATTAGAAAATATAATCATTATTTTAGAAAGACGGGACATCTTATGAGATATTGTTTAAAACAATAATAAAATAATAACATTAGAAACTATAATTACTATTTTAGAAACACCCGACATCTTCTGAGACATGATTTAAAACCATAATAAAAATATAACATTAGAAACTATAATATAATAACTATTTTCGAAATACCCAACATCTTCTGACACATTGTTTAAAACTATAATAAAAATCTAATATTAGAAAGTATAATCATTATTTTAGAAAGACCTGACATCTTCTGATACATTGTTTAAAACCATAATAAAAATATAACATTAGAAAGTATAATATAATAACTATTTTCGAAATACCCAACATCTTCTGAGACATAGTTTAAAACTATAATAAAAATCTAATATTAGAAAGTATAATTATTATTTTAGAAAGACCCGACATCTTCTGAGACATTGTTTAAAACCATAATAAAAATATAACATTTGAAAGTATAATCATTATTTTAGAAAGATCCGACATCTTCTGAGACATTGTTTAAAATCATAATAAAAATATAACATTAGAAAGTATAATCATTATTTTAGACATAGCAGGCATTATCTTCAGATGTGGAGCTAGTGGTATTCTTATATGCTAGTCAACTCTAACATTATGTTTAGATGTGGGACATGGGTTGACACCCAACAGGGACATCTTCTGAGATATTTTTTAAAAGTACAATAAAAATATAACATTAGAAATTATAATCACTGTTTTAGAAAAATCTGACATTTTCTGAGACATTGTTTAAAACAATAATAAAAATATAACATTAGAAATTATAATCACTGTTTTAGAAAGACCCGACATATTCTAAAACATTGTTTAAAACCATAATAAAAATATAACATTAGAAAGTATAATCATTATTTTTAGATAGAACAAGCATCTTCTGAGACATTGTTTAAAATTATAATAAAAATATAACATTAGAAAGTATAATCATTGTTTTATAAAGACCTCACATCTTCTGACACATTGTTTAAAACCATAATAAAAATATAACATTATAAATTATAATCACTGTTTTAGAAAGACCCGACATCTTTTGAGACATTTTTTAAAAGTATAATAAAAATATAACATTAGAAGTATAAAACAACCGACATGTTTTGATACATTGTTAAAAATCATAATTAAAATATAAGATTAGAAAGTATAATCAAAGAATCGACATCTTCTGACACATTGTTTAAAACCATAATAAAAATATAAGATTAGAAAGTATAATCAATGTTTTAGAAAAAACTGACAGCTTCTAAAAAATTGTTTAAAACCATAATAAAAATATAATATTAGAAAGTATAATCACTGTTTTAGACAGACCAGACATACATTGTTTAAAATCATAATAAAAATATAAGATTAGAAAGTATAAATACTGTTTTAGAAAGAACCGACATCTTTTGAGACATTGTTTAAAATCATAATAAAAATATAACATTAGAGAGTATAATCATTGTTTTAGATAGACCAAACATCTTCTGAGACATTATTTAAAACCATAATAAAAATATAACATTTGAAAGTATAATCAATATTTTAGACAGAGCCGACATCTTCAAAAACATTGTATAAAATCATAATAAAAATATAAGATTACAAAATATAATCACTATTTTAGAAAGACCCGACATCTTCTGACACCTTTTTAAAATGATAATAAAACTATAACATTAGAAAGTATAATCACCGTTTTAGAAAGATCCAACATCGTCTGAAACATTGTTTAAAACCATAATAAAAATATAAAATTAAAAAGTATAATCACTGTTTTGGACAGAGACGACATCATCAAAAACATTCTATAAAACTATAATAAAAATATAAAATTAGAAAATATAATCACTATTTTAGAAAGATTTGACATTTTCTGACACATTTGTTTAAAACTATAATAAAAATATAACATTAGAAAGTATAATCACTGTTTTAGAAACAAGCGACATCTTTTGAGACATTGTTTAAAATCATAATAAAAATATAAAATTAGAAAAGTATAATCACTATTTTAGAAAGACCTCACATCTTTTGAGACATTGTTTAAAACTATAATAAAAAGAAAACATTAGAAAGTATAATAACTGTTTTAGAAACATCCAACATTTTCTGACATATGGTTAAAATCATAATAAAAATATAACATTACAAATTATAATCACTGTTTACAAAGATCTGGCATCTTCTTTTAGACATTGTTTAAAATCATAATAAAAATATAACATTAGAAAGTATAATCACTGTTTTAGAAAGACCCGACATTTTTTGAGACATTTTTTAAAGTATAATAAAAATATAACATTAGAAGTATAATCACTGTTTTAGAAACAACCAACATGTTTTGATACATTGTTAAAAACCATAATAAAAATAAAATATTAGAAGTATAATCATTGTTTTAGAAAGACCCGATATCTTCTAAGACATTGTTTAAAATCATAATAAAAATAAAACATTAGAAAGTATAATCATTGTTTTAGAAAGACAATGTTCTGAGACATTGTTTAAAACCATAATAAAAATATAACATTATAAAGTATAATTATTATTTTAGAAATATCCACATGTTCTGAGACATTGTTTAAAACAATAATAAAAATATAAAATTAGAAATTTAATCACTGTTTTAGACAGACATCTTTTGAGACATTGTTTAAACCATAATAAAAATATAATATTAGAAATTTTAATCACTGCTTTAGATAAACCAAGCATCTTCTGAGACGTTATTTAAAACTATAATAAAAATATAACATAAGAAATTTTAATCAATAGATCAGACATCTTCTGAGACATTGTTTAAAACCATAATAAAAATATAAAATTAGAAAGTATAATCATTATTTTAGAAAGACCCGACATCTTCTAAGACATTGTTTAAAACCATAATAAAAATATAGCATTAGAAAATATAATCATTATTTTAGAAAGACCCGATATCTTCTAAGACATTGTTTAAAACCATAATAAAAATATAACATTAGAAAGTATAATCATTATTTTAGAAAGACCCGACATCTTCTAAGACATTGTTTAAAACCATAATAAAAATATAACATTAAAAAGTATAATCACTATTTTAGAAAGACTCTACATCTTCTAACACGTTATTTAAAAATATAACATTAGAAATTTTAATCACTGTTTTAGACAAATCAGACATCTTCTGAGATATTATTTAAAACTATCATAAAAATCTAATATTAGAATGTGGATAACACTGAAATAATTTTTTTTATTATGTACAACAAACAATAAAATATTTTATATAATTTTTTTTAAATATAATATTAATTTATTAAAGGTCAATTCAAAGTGTAGGTAAAATTGACAATTTCTTATTTAGCCTCAACTACTTAATATTTAATAAGTAATGTAAAAATTAATTATTTATCTTAAAAAAATATAAACAATGAATCATGTGTATATATATATATATATATTATATATATATATATATATATATATATAATATATACCTTTTTCTTTCTTTTCTTTTTTGTTAATTTTAAACATTTATCCTATAAAACTAATAAATTTATCAAAATCATAAATAATATCTGAATTAAACTATAACTTTTAATTTTTAGTTAATTTTTTATATTTCATAATATTTAAACATAAGAATACTTTAATAAATCAGAAAATAAATTATTTTCAATCAAACATAATTATTTTACTTGACTATTTCAT
>CM049931.1:23020561-23250561 GCA_027405835.1 Asclepias syriaca | reverse complement strand
TTTAACCGAGTGAGATAAACTGTTGGTCAAAAATATTTTTTCAAAAATATTTTGGAAGAATCTTGACTAGCTGGTAGTCAAGATATTGGCGAAGTGGGTTGCCTGATAGGCAAGACCGCCGACTTTTGTGCCTTGTTTAGCAGAGTTGTGGGAGACCGCCGACTTTTGTGCCTTGTTTAGCAGAGTTGTGGGCTCCGATATGTTTGGTAGATGAACACGTCAAATCTTTCACTCCACGTCAATACATGATATTTTTATACTTCTCAATATATTTTGAAATATTTTGTTACGTGTCTTTATTATATTTCAAATTCCTATAAGTTTATTATATTTTATTAAAAAAGAAAAAGAAAAAAGAAAAGAAAAGAAGAAGAGAGAATTACGGGCAATAGTCTTCTCCTGAAGTCAAAATATTTAATAATCTGAAAGTGCCCGTGAACCGCCAAGCACAACTGTTACTAAATTACTAGTTATAGAGAGAGATAAAGAAAAATATGAATGCAATGACTTCAGTGGTGATATGCTAAACGTCGTATTCTTTTTTTTCTTTTCTTTTTAACTAATTCACAATATATAAATATATATATGTGTGTATATGTATATACTTCTTAAGTCCAACTTCCTCTCTTCCCTTTTTTTCTATACAAGACAAATATGTACCAACTATTTTTTGGAATTGGTTTACTACTCGTTTTCTATATAAATATGTATCCCGCTATCTATTCTCCTCATTAAACACAAATCAAATTTGATCTAAACCTTTTCTTTTTTTCACTCTCTCTCTCCTCCAATTTTTGCTGTTCCTAGCTAAAGAATGAAGGTCAAGAAAGAAAGTTCAAGAATCATCAAACCCTTGTACCAAGAAGGTATCCCTAAACCTTCTACAACAGATTACATACCCTTAAGTGTCTTTGATAAGGTCACTTACGATGCCCATATTGCCATTATTTACGCTTACCGTCCTCCAACCCCTCCAAATGAAACCCTTGAGATAGGGTTAAGGAAGGCATTGTCCATCTACCGGGAATGGGCCGGTAGACTTGGCATGGACGTCGATAATGCGGCCGACGTCCAACAATCGCCGATAACAACAGTTATTCATTTGAATGACGCTGGCGTGAGATTTGTCGAGGCATCAATGGACGCGAGTCTTGATCAAGTAATGGCTAATGATGTAATTAGGCCATCATCATTTTTGCTAAACCTTCACCCTAGTTTACAAGGGAATATTGAAGAATTGGTTCAAGTTCAAGTCACTAGGTTTACTTGTGGATCAATGGTGGTAGGTTTTACTGCTCACCACTTTGTCGCGGATGGACAAGCAACCAGTAATTTCTTGGTTGCATGGGGACAAGCTTGTCGTGGAGTAGAAATTAGCCCTCTTCCTCTCCACGACCGCTCCATCTTTTTCAAGCCACGTGAACCACTTCGTATTGAATTCGAACATCGTGGCATTGAATTCATGACTCCTCCAAAATTCGATAAGGTACATCCTCTCTCAAGAACTGACATTAATGACGATTTTAGCCATGGAGTTGCCGTGGAACGTTTTCATTTCTCAATGGAGTTTCTAGCCAATCTAAAATCCAAAATATCGAATGATAATAATAAAAAACCATATACCACGTTCGAAAGTTTAGTGGCACATTTGTGGAAAGCCATAACAAAAGCTCGTGGACTAAGCGCGTGTCAAACCACGCACGTCAAAATATCGGTCAACGGTCGGATGAGAATGTGTCCAAAAATACCTAACGAGTATTTCGGAAACTTAGTACTTTGGGCATTTCCGACAGAAAAAGTTAAGAATTTACTCCGGGAGCCGTTACCTTACTCCGCCAAGCTCATCCGTGACACGGTGGCAAAAGTGAACGACAACTATTTCCGATCATTCATCGATTTCGCAAATCACAAAGCAATTAGAGAAGAAAATCTTGTACCAACTGCTGACATGAACAAATCCGCCGAATGCCCTAATCTTGAAGTTAGCAGCTGGTTAAGGTTTCCATTCTACGACTTAGATTTCGGCGGTGGATGTCCGTACATATTCATGCCGTCATATTACCCCACAGAAGGAACCGTTTTACTATTACCGTCGTTCAAAGCTGACGGAAGCATAGATGCTTACATTTCCCTTTTTGAAGATCACTTGGTTTCGTTCAGACAACTTTGCTATGCATTGGATTAAAACCCTAAATGCATAATATATTTATATATTTTTTTTTTCTATATACATTGTAACTGCTTTTTGGTAGATTAATATATACTTTGATAAGAAGTAAGTATCAATTAGCTATATATATATATATATATATATAATATTATATAACATTTATTTTCCCTTCATTTTTCCTTCAAATGTATGATTTTCTTTTTCCATTACTAAGTCTTCTGCCAGCTATACAATATATATATATATATATTGGTCCAAATAATTGGGCTGTCACCACTATTGTCTCCCTAAATTCTCACCATTTTGTTTTTGAATATCTTCTCAAAAGTCTCATATTAATTAGTGAAATTAGTTAATTCTATCCTTATATATATATATATCCGAAAACAATGTTTATTTGTAAGAATTTCCTCTAATGTTCATATCATGGAATATGTTTTCGAAAAAAATGCTACAAATACACTGTTGTGAGTGACAAAGTCAATTACATTCGATTTTGAATTATTGTTAACTTAAAAAAAATTAAAAAATTGATTAATAATTTTAAATTAATATTTATATATTTTATTAACTGTTATATTATGATTTAGGTGTATATACAGCTATAGGTAGGTAGCTAGCGGTATTGACGAATCAAATTTCCAGGCTTGCAATTTTTATATTAATTAATTAATTAATCTCTACTATTCATTTTTATTTTATTTTATTTTTTTTATATATATGGGTAATAATCATTTGGTGAGAAATGGGTAATTTAAAATGAGAAAAGATCTCAACACCCCATAGTTTTAATTATTCGTAGTGGTTAATTAAACTTTATAAACGGATGACCGATCGACATTAGATTTATTTGATTTAGGAAGATATTATTGATATATTCCCATAGTTTTAATTATTCGTAGTGGTTAATTAAACTTTATAAACGGATGACCAACATTAGATTTATTTGATTTAGGAAGATATTATTGATATATTCTTATGATTTGTTAAAATTTTTAGAATTTTTAGTAATATTTTTCTTTATTTTCATAATCTTCACACGCTTGTACCTATATTCTTATATATATATATATATATATTATATACCATCATTTTATTCATAATTATAATTATAAGGTTTATGATTTAATAGATTTTTTAAATTTTGGGGAATTATTTTAGATTTTAAAAGAAATGTTTTTTTTATAAATGTAGAGAAAATAATTATTCAATATCATTCATTAAAAAAAAGATTATTAATTTAAATCATTTACAATTATAAGTGATTTTTTTATATTATAAGGCATCTAATTTTATCATAAAATTTTTATTAATCTAGATTTGGTTCAAATTGATTTGTATATATATATATATATATATATATATATATATATATATATATTGTTACATAATTTAAGTATTTTGGTATAATTAAAAAATTGTAGTGTAAATATTACATATATTGGTAGATTTGATATTTATTATAACTATAAGAGTTCTTTAAAAGGGTAAATTAAAAAAAATGAAAAAAGAAAAAGGTGAGTAGGTAGGTTTATTGCTCAACCCTACTTTTCCAAACCTAATCCAGTGGATAAATTCCCAAAACATGGACAAATTGACTCGGAAAATTTCGGCCACACAAAACGTGTTTGGTTTCTTGTGTAGCCGAAGCTATTGACTCAAACACTAAACCAAAAAACAGCATAGTGTTTCCAAACACCGCGTAAGCTTTTACAGATTTTTTATTCTTTTCTTTAACATATATCAACATCCACTAATTCAAAAATTAATATATAAAAAAGGGTTTTTTTTTTTTTTTTTGTTAAGAATGTTAGGGTTAATATAAATGGGTTATTGAATCCCTAGTTTTTGCAAACCAAATTCAATTTTGTTTAAATTAAATTCTATAGTTGTTGCATATAAAGGTTGGGAGGTACAAAAAAGAGTGAAAATTATTCGAGGGAATTCATATAGAGAAAAATAAATAAATATATATAAAAACTGTTATGAATCACGAAGATTCATTAAATTAATGGATGTCCATCATCCCAGAAAATTACATAAGGTGATAAATATCACCCAATATTTTATATATTATATAATATATATATATATATATATATATATATGGTTAAGTGGAAAAGGAAATGATTAAAGGAAATGATTATGTTTTATCCACTCATATTTAGTGGAATCTGCACTTGCTAAAGCTAGAGTAAAATGTGTAAATAAATACCCCTATTGTAAGATACAAGATTGAAATTGCAAAGAGAAAATTCTTGAATTGATTCAATTGTATTTTCTTAACTTCAAGATCATTCCCGAGAGCACATTTCCTTCTATTCTCTCCCTCTCTTCCTCTCTCTCCCTTCAATATATATTTAATGCATACATACATATACTATATTATATATTCACAATATTATAACACGTTATCAGCACGAGGCTCTACCAACAACACGAATATTTACCACCGGTACGTTAAGGTACGTTTATTATTATTATTATGGCAAACTTAACTAAACTGGAATTTGTGGCACTTGATGTCACCGGAAAAAATTATTTATCATGGACACTAGATGCCGAGATGCATCTTGCTGCGATGGGTCTGGCAGACACCATCGTACAAATAATATATCATCGATACAAGATCGTGCCAAATCTATATATTTATCCGTCATCATCTTCACGAAGATTAAAAACGAATATCTTACTGTGAAAGATCCCCTTATTTTGTGGGGAAATTTGAAAGAAGATTCGACCACCAGAAGATGGTCGTTCTCCCAAAAGCACGATATGATTGGTTGCACCTGAGGTTGCAAGATTTTAAATCTATAAGTGAATATAACTCCGCAATGTTTAAAATAGTTTCACAATTGAAACTATGTGGGATATATATAACAGATAATGATATGCTGGAGAAAACATACTCCACTTTTCATGCCACGAATATTGTCCTGCAGCAACAATATCGTGAAAAGGTTTTAAGAAATATTCTGAATTAATTTCTTGTCTTCTTGTTGCGGAACAAAATAGAATTATTAATGAAAAATCACGAGACTCGACCTACTGGTTCTACTCCATTCCCTGAAGTGAATGCTGTTAGAAATCATGATCCCAGAAGAGATCGTGGTCGTGGTCGTGGTCGTGCGTGGTCATTACCGTGGTCATAGCCGAAAATATGATCATGGACGCCGTGATCAATTTGGCCCTTACAATCGTAATAATACTTCAGGTGCCAAAAATGTTAATAACCACCCGAAGTGGATAAAACAAATGGGAAAAAGAAATACTGTTCCGAAAAATTATGAGGACATATGTTATCGTTGTGGCATGAAAGGTCACTGGTCTCGTATTTGTCGCACTGCAAAACATCTTGTTGATTTATATCAAGCATCTATTGAAGGAAAGGTAAAAATGTTGAGGCAAATTTTACTTCTCAAAATTTACCTCATGAAAGAAATGATGAAGATCTTGAAGATAATGATGTTGGTATAACTCACTTGGATGTTGCTGATTTTTTCGAGCATCCAGAAGGAAGAATTGATCATTTAATTGGAGATGGAAGTGTCCAAAATAATTAGAATATTATTATATATTGTAAATATTTATTTTTTATTTTGTATTTACTTTTATATATGTTTAATTTTTTTTATGTAAAATTTTGTTATCAACAGATGGCTGTTGTTCAAATTTCTGTGAACAACGATATCGAAAGTGTCTGTCTTATTGACAGTGGAACTACGCACACCATATTGAAATACCAGAAGTATTTTTCTCACCTGAATGTGGGAGAAACAAGTGTTACCACAATAAATGGTAGTGCAAAACTTATTGAAGGCTCCGGAAGAGCTAATATAATATTACCGGGAGGAACTATGATTGCTATTGAAAAGCATTATATTCCTCAAAATCTCAAAGAAATTTATTGAGTTTTAAAGATATCCGACGGAATGGATATCATGTTGAGACTATAGAAGAAAATGGTCATGAATATTTGGGAATCACAAAAATGACCTCCGGTAATAAAGTTTTGTTGGAAAAACTACCATCTCTATCTGGCCTATATTATGCAAAAATAACTATTGAGGCGCATCATTTAGTAAACCAGAAGTTTACTAATCCCGTTACTTTTAAAGTTTGGCATGACCGTTTGGGTCATCCGGGATCAATTATGATGCGAAAAATTATCGAAACAACGCACGGTCATCCTTTGAAAAATCAAAGGATTTTGACTTCTGATAAACTTTCATGTGCTGCATGTTCCAAAGGGAAATTAATTATAAACCAGCACCATTGAAAGTAGGAGCTGAAAGTCCTACATTTCTAGAACGGATTCATGGAGATATATGTGGACCGATTAGTCCACCGTGTGGCAATTTCGATATTTCATGGTTTTAATTGATGCATCGACCCGATGGTCGCATGTTTGTTTAATATCGACTCGCAACCTGGCGTTTGCGAGATTACTTGCCCAAATAATTCGCTTAAGAGCGCAATTTCCTGATTATCCTATTAAACGAATCCGTTAGACAATGCTGGTGAATTTACTTCGCATTTAATTCGCTTATTGCATGTCGATTGGAATAATTGTTGAACATCCTGTAGCTCATGTTCACACACAGAATGGTCTAGCTGAATCATTTATTAAAAGGCTGCAATTAATTGCTAGACCATTATTGATGAAAACAAATCTCCCTACAGCAGCCTGGGGACATGCAATTTTGCATGCTGCAGCACTTGTGCGTTTAAGGCCATCGAGTTATCATAAATTTTCTCCCATACAATTGGCTTTTGGTTCAGAGCCAAATATTTCTTATTTGAGAATTTTTGGGTGTGCTGTATATGTTCCAATTGAACCACCCCAACGGACAAAAATGGGTCCGCAAAGAAGATTGGGGATATATGTTGGGTATGACTCCCCGTCCATTATAAGGTATCTTGAACCTTTGACGGGTGATGTATTTACAGCAAGATTTGCTGATTGCCATTTTGATGAAAATTTGTTTCCCAAATTAGGGGGAGAGAATAAATGGCATAAAATTGAACTTGCGTGGAAAACATCTTTGAATCATTTAGATCCACGCACAAATATAAGTGAACTTGAAGTTCAAAAGATTATACATTTGCAACAAATTGCAAATCAACTGCCAGATTCTTTTGCTGACTCTAGCAGAGTCACTAAATCGCATCTTCCAGCTATAGATGCTCCTATACGATAGAAGTTCCTGAAGGACAGAAAATTAATCCTATAGCTATCGAATCAAAAACACGTCAGAAGCGTGGCCGACCCCTTGGTTCCAAAAATAAAAATCCTCGAAAGAAAAGAGGAACAAATGATCTAGAAGATCATATTGATGAAAAGAAAAGAAAACCAAGGGACAACTGATGAAAAGATTCCAACTATAAATAGATGAGAATTCTGAAATCTCAATTAATTATTCCAGTTCAATCAAAGTTGGGATCGAAAAAACGTTGTTATTGATAATGCTTTTGCATACAACGTAGCCCTTGATATTTTCAAGGATAATGAGGATTTAGATCCTTTATCAGTTGAAGAATGTCGGCATAGAATTGATTGGCCTCAATGGAAAGATGCAATTCAATCGGAGTTAAATTCGCTTGCGAAGCGAGAAGTTTTTGGACCTGTAGTCCAAACGCCAAAGGATGTAAAACCTGTTGGCTATAAATGGGTGTTTGTGCGAAAACGAAATGAGAATAATGAAGTCGTAAAATATAAAGCACGACTCGTCGCACAAGGCTTTTCGCAAAAGCCAGGAATTGATTATGATCAAACTTATTCACCCGTTATTGATGCTATCACACACTCCGATATCTATATAAGTATGGCAGTTCATGAAAAGGTGGACATGCGTCTAATGGATGTTATTACAGCTTATCTTTATGGAAGCCTTGAAAATGAAATTTATATGAAAATCCCTGAAGGATTCAAATTACCAAAGGCTTCTAAAGGCCCTCATGAAAATTATTCTATCAAATTACAGAAATCATTATATGGGCTTAAACAGTCTGGACGCATGTGGTACAACGCCTTAGTGAATTCTTGTTGAATTCAGGATATAAAATGACCAAATCTGTCCATGTGTTTTTATTAAGACAGATTTTGGTTTTGTGATTCTTGCTATATATGTTGACGATATCAATCTAATAGGAACTCCAGAAGAGCTTCGAGAAGCTATAGATTGTTTGAAACGAGAATTTGAAGTCAAAGACTTTGGAAAAACTAAGTTTTGTCTCGGACTTCAAATTGAACATATGAATGATGGAATTTTTGTTCATCAGTCAACATATACAGCTAATTAAAAATTTTTCATGGATAAAGCATATCCATTGAGTATTCCAATGGTCGTGAGGTCGCTAGATATAAATAAAGACATATTTAGACCTCGAGAAAATGGTGAAAAACTACTTGGTCCTGAAGTACCATATTTAGTGCTATTGGTGCACTGATGTATCTTGCAAATAATACTAGACCGGATATAGCATTTGCTATAAATCTATTAGCAAGATTTAGTTCTTCACCAACACGACGACATTGGAATGGTATTAAACACGTCCTTAGATACCTCCAAGGGACAATTGACCTCGGATTATTTTATTCAAATGTAAATGATCCAGAACTGATTGGATATGCAGATGCGGGTTATCTTTCGGATCCGCATAAGGCACGTTCTCAAAATGGCTATTTATTTACATATGGTAATACTGCTATATCATGGCGCTCTACGAAGCAAACAATAGCAGCAACTTCTTCTAATCATGCTGAAATAATAGCCATTCATGAAGCAAGTCGAGAATGTGTATGGTTGAGGTCAATGATCATTATATTAGAGAGAGTTGTGGTTTATCCTCCAGAAGAGAGATTCCAACTCCTCTATATGAAGATAATGCAGCTTGTATAGCTCAATTAAAGGAGGATATATTAAGGGAGATAGGACGAAACACATTTCACCTAAATTCTTCTTTACTCATGAACTTCAAAAGAACGGTGAAATTGATGTGCTTCAAATTCGATCACGTGATAATCTTGCAGATATATTCACTAAATCTCTTCCGACAGCAACCTTTGAAAAATTGAGATATAAAATTGGTTTGCGTCGATTTAAAGATTTCAAGAAATCATCTCATCAGGGGGAGAAATCTACACATGAAGAATAGTGTACTCTTTTTCCTTCACTAGATTTTTTTCCCACTGGGTTTTTATCTAGTAAGGTTTTAACGAGGCATATTCTTTATGTAATGGACATCCAAGGGGGAGTGTTATGAATCACGAAGATTCATTAAATTAATGGATATCCATCATCCCAGAAAATTATATAAGGTGATAAATATCACCCAATATATTTTATATATATATATATATATATGTATGGTTAAGTGGAAAAGGAAATGATTAAAGGAAATGATTATGTTTTATCCACTCATATTTAGTGGAATCTGCACTTGCTAAAGCTAGAGTAAAATGTGTAAATAAATACCCCTATTGTAAGATACAAAGATTGAAATTGCAAAGAGAAAAATTCTTGAATTGATTCAATTGTATTTTCTTAACTTCCAAGATCATTTCCGAGAGCACATTTCCTTCTATTCTCTCCCTCTCTTCCTCTCTCTCCCTTCAATATATATTTAATTAATACATACATATACTATATTATATATTCACAATATTATAACAAAAACCAAATAAAATATCTACCATCATAGACTTATACCCGTAAAAGCCCATTGAAAATGACAGAATCGAAGATAAAAAGGGCCAATACTGAAACAAATTATGAAACATATAAAACCCAACAAGAAAAATGACACTAATTTTGGCCCAAAATAAAATTACAAAATTAAATTATCAAAAATTTAAAAATTTTAAATTATTCATTGGTCCACGTGCAAAATGAGCAATGTTTTTCAAAATAAAACTGATTTTAAATTATTTGGAAGCTGGAGGTTTTACGTGCTTCTAATTAGGTGGAGCAATATTAATAATATTTACTTATAAAATATTTTAAATGTATTAATATTTTATCAAAAGTTTAATATAATTTTATTAGATAATTATTGATTGTCCAACTGGTCTTTAAAAGAACGAAAACATGAAAATATAGATTATACAATAAAAAATATGTTTTCCCTTATTATAATGTTTTATTCTGTATTTTACTTCTTACATATTAACACCAAGTATAATGGTTATTACTTAAAATAAAATTATAATTTTTTTTTGTTGAATATATATTTTTTTATTTTATAATAGATGGAGATCATAAACTTATTATTCTAATAACTAAATCAAAATTTTTTTAATATAATTGTTAATTTAGAGATATCATTTTTGTTTGGTCAAAAATCAGTTTAATTTAAAAAGTTGTGAAAATTAATTATATTTAAATAACTAAGTGTATTTATAGTGTTACCATACTTTTCACTTTAATTAATTATATTGTTATATTAACAAGTTTTAAATATATTTTATTATATATATATATATATATATATAAGATTATTAACTATTTTTTCAAATTATAGTTAAATAATTACTAAATTATTATTTAATCTTTTTGAAACACAAACTTTGCCTTATTTAATGTTTTTACATTTGTTTTACTAACAAAATTTCATTAAACTTTTTCGGCATTTGTATTGATTTATTGAATTAAAAAAACTATTTATCAATTAAAAAACTGCTTATATATAATTTTTTAACAAAAAAGTAAATAAATATATATTTTTGTGTAAGAAATTTTTTTAAAAAAATATTAGGACAAAAGAGTACTTCAAAGTCCCCTAACTTGTACTTTAAAAAAAATCTGGTGAAATAATCTATAAAACTTTTATATTGATAAACGTGCTATTTCTTTTTTTTCTTTTTAAACACATAAACTTTACTCTCAAATATATATATATATATATATATATATAATATATATTTTAAATAATTGAATAAAACAAAGCAAAATATTATAGAGATTAAAATTTTACAAAAATTCAGCTTATATTATTATATAAGTAATATCATAACATATATAGCTTTAATTTTATTAAAATTTATATTTGCAATATAAATTTTATATGTAACAAAATAAAACAAGCGTGAGTACTAAATCATACGCAGCAGATTAATTAGATTTAAATTTGTAAAAAATTTGTGTGTTGTACGAAAAAAGATTCCTCACTTTTGAAAAATAAAATAAAATATGGCAGACAAAGAATCTAAATAAATAAATAAATAAATAAATAAATAAACAATTGACTTTAATAAAGTGAAAAAAAAAAGATATTGAAATAATTGGATCTAAGGTAATCCGTCACTGTAAATTAAAAAAAAATTAAAATTTTTTAGATAAGTTTGAAATTTTTTAAAAATTAAAATTATTTCTATTTTTAATGTGTCTGAATTTATTAAAAAGTGATTGTTCTTAAATAGGCTAACATTTTTAACAGGAAAATAATTGTTTTTACAAAAAAAAAAAAAAAGGAAAAGATGAATTTTTAATTTTCCCCCCAAAATCCATAACAGATATACCTGACTTTATAACGTACACAGTGGACGGTAAATCTGAACCGTCGCCTTCAATCATTACTCGCTTTTTTTCCTTTTTCCAATTTCCCGGCAAAGTTAAAACCTTTTTCTTCCCCTTCCCTCCCTATTCAGAAAATCTGTAATCCAAATATTTTATAGAATAATTTGACTCAATAGAAATAATATAATTTCGTGAAAGTCACTTTATACAACTCTCCTTTTTCATTTATATATATATATATAATATATATATATATAATTATTGTAATATTTATTACTTATGCAAATATAAAAATTTTTTATTTAGATTTATTTATTATTTTAGAAATGGTTAAAATTTTAATTTGGTATATTTATTTATGATTATATAAAATTAACTATTTGTATGATGATATTAACTTAAAAATAAATAAATACCAAATATTAATTTGTGTAATAATGTAGATTAACAGTAGTCTTAAAAAAAAATTGAGATGCTCCAAATTTAAAAATAAATAAATAAAGGAAAAATATCGCACACAGAGACCTCCTCTTCCAATTAAAAATCAACGGGACAAACCCTAAATCTTCTCGCGCTCTCTCTCTCTCTCTATGTAATACTTCGGGCACACTGTCGGGAAAGGAGTTCCAAGTAGGAGTTAGGGTTTGCGGTTTCCAATCGCGATCAGGTTTTGTCAGTTGATTGGCCTTTTATTTAGATATAATTTTACTTTTATATTTTTTTGGAGTTTGGATTGCTCAAATCTAGCGGTGGATATAGAATTTTAATGGCTGAGACGGTTGCGGAGGATAGGAATGGAGATAATCCAAGTGATGATACCAGTGAGTGTGATTTTACTTCTGAAGATGAAGGAACTGAGGATTACAGGAGGGGAGGATACCATGCCGTTCGGATAGGTGATACGTTTAAGCACGGGAGATATGTGGTGCAGAGTAAGCTTGGGTGGGGACATTTCTCCACTGTTTGGCTCGCTTGGGACTCTCAAAAATCTGTAATTCATTTTTTTCCTTTTGAAGATTCTCTACTTGTGCGTGTGTGAATTGTGGTCTTGAAATGTTTTCTATTATTTATTTCTGTCTTTTTTTTTTTTTTTGGATGAAACTTCTGGTGTCTTTGTTATAAGTTATTCTCTGTAGTATTTAGGCATCAAAAGTGTGTTTTGACGTTTTTATATTTGGCGGAACTGCTGCCATATTATGGCAAGAAATTATTTTTCATTTTATGTTATGGATTTTTTTCCCCCCTTTTGTGCTTAGCATGCTAAAATGAGGAAGCCTATTGAACATTTTAGATTTTAATTGGTACGGTAGTGTGGGTATTGCTTTCCTGATCGAAGAACAGATGACATTGCGTGTGGACACATAGCTCACACAGTTTATGTATTGAAAGAATTAAGAAGAAGCAACGAGATGCATAACTTTGTTGATTTATTCCGTCTTCTATTTTATACTGTGTCAATTTTTATTAAGTGATGAATGTGGCAGTAATATTTCTATTCGGTTTTCATTTTTTTCCCCGCTTTTCCCTTTTTCTTTCTTTTGTGGGGTTAGAGATATGTAGCTCTAAAGGTTCAAAAAAGCGCACAGCACTACACTGAAGCGGCAATGGATGAAATCACAATTTTAAAGCAGATTGCTGAGGGAGATCCAGAGGACAAGAAGTGTGTGGTGAAGCTTTTGGATCATTTTAAGCATTCAGGCCTAATGGACACATGTCTGCATGGTTTTTGAGTATCTAGGGACAACTTTTGACACTCATCAAATATTCAGACTTAGAGGGGTTCCTCTTAGTATGGTTAAAGAATTTGCTTTCATGTTTTAGTGGCTTGGATTATTTGCACCGCCAGCTTTCCATCATACATACAGATTTGAAACCTGAAAATATATTACTTCTTTCTATGATTGACCCTTCTAAAGACCAAGGAAGTCAGGTGCTCCTCTTATCCTTCCTTCAAGTAAGAATAAGATTTTGTCTGAGCCTGGGACCTCTAAAGATGCTAAGAGCTCAAATGGAGACTTGACCAAGAACCAGAAAAAGAAAATACGCAGAAAGGCTAAACGGGCTGCTCAAAAGTGTGCTGGTAAGGAAGCTTCTGAGGAGGTTGAGAATGACAATGAAGCCTCTGGTCCAGAGGAATCTCAAGAAGATGACAAATCTAATACTGATCTGACTGAGGCAAAAACATCAACAAGGGAAGATAGACCATCACTTGCTGATGGAACAACACATGGTTGCCAAGAACAAGAAGGGAGTAAACGAGGAACTCGATCTACCAGGCAGAAATTATTGGCTGAAGTTGACCTAAACTGCAAATTGGTGGACTTCGGAAATGCTTGTTGGACTTATAAGCAATTTACGAGTGATATTCAGACAAGGCAGTATAGGTGTCCTGAAGTTATTCTAGGGTCTAAGTACTCAACCTCGGCTGATCTATGGTCCTTTGCTTGCATATGCTTTGAGCTGGCGACTGGAGATGTTCTTTTTGATCCACATACCGGGGATAACTATGACAGGGATGAGGTATTTAAATCCTAATTAGCATGCTGTTTCATTGCCTGCTTACACCCATAAGTTTTATTGATTGGACTTGTGTGCATATATGCCACATACATGTCATCAACTTATCTAGTTGGGTTAAATTGGATCGCATCAATTTCTCTTTTTGGGTGTAAAGGAAATTATGTCTCACTCTTCATGTAAACTCTAAAGTACTTGGATAAATGAAAATTTAGAGGGTTCATTGGAATCAAGGTAAGAGTACACTTGATTGTTAAAAAACATACATATTGACTTCTCTTTTTGAAGTTTTGTACTTGTTGGGAAGGTCATAATGGGGAAGTTATATCTATGTGAGTGATACTGATTGAAACTTTGACAGTGGTTTGGGTTTGGTGCCTCATTGAACTTCTAAATGTCCATATGCCAACACTTATCTCTTAAACATTCAACCACTAAATACAATTCATCATTTAGACATAGGATTGCATATTTCTCAATATGTTATTCTTCCAGTATTATAGATTGCCTTTAAGACTTAGAATTGTATCCAGATAGTTCAAATAATTTTAACTTTCAAAGCTGAAAGGTTTTCAGTTATTGCCATTGGACTGGACCTTGTTGGAATTAACTGATTCTAGATGGGGTAGATCCATTATACTGATTGAAATAATGTTTTCTTATGTTTCTTGTCTTAAGATCAAGTTGCCAAGAAGGCCTTGGTTAGAAGACAGATTGAATTGTAGAACCAAAAGCACAAATAACAAGATCTATTAACTTCTTTGTAGATTTAGTGTATAGGCTGAGGACAAGAAATCTGTATAAAGTTGTATAAAACTTCAAAAGAAGGTTCATGAATTTGGTTTACTCCAAGACATTAATCAATTGGAAAGTAAATGAAGTTCAAGCTTTCATGACCTGGTTTTTTCTATATTTTACTTCTATTTACAAAGAGGCTTCTGTGTATCTGAATTCTTTTAAGGGAAGGTACATACATGGAAGCTGAATCCTTTATTTTAGATAATCAGGATAGTAGAACGTTTTTATCTCTTCCCTAACTATGTAAACACCCTCAGTTTTTAATGCATTATGTATTTTTTCAAGTCTATAAATAATAAGCCGAGTATGATGAAAAATCCTTTCTAATTTAAATGACTATAGTGTCTTTATAAGGTACAACTAATATGCCAACTTGCTTTATGATTTTGATTAATAAAAAGTGTATCTTGATTCTTGATAATTTCTAATTCATAAATTTCCATCCTCTCCCTATTCTACTATCACCCATTGATGCCATTGTCATGATTATTGCTATCCTTTTATGTACTTGGTTGTTGATTAAATTCACAAAGTTCCCTGAGCTCAACCTATAACCATGAAATATGAATCTGTATCAGAGGCTGTATACCAAACTGAATTTCTATTATAAATAGAAAATTTGCTAAATTGGTTAAACACTACCAGTTTTATACTTGTTCAGGTCCTAAGAATTCATGATCGACGCTTGTTTTTGTGTTGGTTGTATGCTCACATTTGTTTGATAGAAATTATTGTGCCTTTTGAGTTTAGTTCTCTTCTGAATTTGAAATAAATTTTGATGTTTTCAAGTTTCTGAGGCTCGGGTGCTTAGGAAAACATGTAATGGTGATTTTCGTGGGTTACATTGGCCATGTGCTGTATTTCTGTTATTATAATTTCTAACGTGACGTGTATGGGGCTCATTATTATCAACCTGATCTTCAAGATCTTAGATAGAGAGAATTTATCGCTGTTTACATGTGTAAAAAATTTATTGGCAGATCAATCTTATAGTACACAATGTGTAGGTTAAGTAAAGGATAAAATTAAGAGATTCAACCATTTTTTTAATGTTTTTGTGTATTTAATGATTCAATATTATGCTCTTCCTTGCAGGATCACTTGGCCCTGATGATGGAACTTCTTGGGATGATGCCACGTAAGGTGAGAGAAGTTTATATGAATTTTTTGCTTCCCTCCCCAAAAGCTTATTAATCTAAATCAATCAAAGATGAATTTTATTTCTGAATTCAGCCTTTTTGCAATTACCTTCCTGAGCTTGATAGATGTGTTGTGCAGATTGCTTTAAGTGGCCGTTATTCCCGGGAATTCTTTAACAGATATGGTGATTTAAGACATATTAGGAGACTGCGATTCTGGCCCCTTAATAAGGTTTTAGTTGAGAAGTATGAGTTCAATGAGCAAGATGCAAATGATATGGCAGCTTTCCTTGTTCCTATACTTGATTTTGTGCCTGAAAAAAGACCAACTGCAGCACAATGTCTTAATCATCCATGGCTCAGTGCTGGCCCTCGGCAGCTGGTGCCATCTACCGAGAACCCTCATGTCCAGGCATCAGAAAATGGTGCTGCAGAGAAAAAGAAAGATAAGGATGAAAGGGAGGCTATGGAAGTTAGAGTAGGGAATATGAACATTGATGAAACTTCAAAGCAAGTCAAAGATAACCAATCCTTCACAAAGCCACCAAAATAATCATAATTTATTCGGTCAGGTAAGCCTTTATCAGTTTCTTTTTTTGTATTTTACCTAGTTCTGTAGGATAGTTTGATTGGTGTTCTCTGTGAAATATGCTTCTATTTCTGTTGAGAGAAGACTTCTTTTTCTTTCATTAGATTATATGTAAGAAGCATGGGGATTCAGCAGTAGTCTTCTCCGGTGTTGCTCAGGGTGCTCTGCAAAAGTAATGCTACTGTTCAAATCTTCTCAGACTTTTCCTTATTTATCGCAAAGGGTGTTGTGTATGTGTCTGTGCACTTGTATGCGCTCACACAATCATATATATATATATATATGTTAAAGATAACCTGTGGTCACTTTTAAACTGATCAGTTGTGTCTTTGATTATTGACCTATTTTGGTCTAAGATCATTCTCATATATAGTTATTGATGAGTAGTTGAAAATATTGAATTCCTTCTTGTTTCTTTTTGCAGTTGATACAACTGTTTGATTTGATTAATGCCCTGAAACAAGCCTTAGCTTCGGGATCATAGCAATCTGTTCAACAGCTTAACATGCTTAAAGTTGACTGGAGCTGGGATTTGGTTGTGAATGGTTACCGGTGATTTGATTGACCCTAAATATTTTGTATCATCTGTTATTTCTAATTGAATGTATTGATTTGATTTATTGTGCAAAGGCCACAGTCTACTTGTCGATTTTGGTGAATGAAAGTATATTTGTTTACCTTTGTTCGTATTACTTTATATTGGAATGGTTCTTACATTTCCTTTAGAACTCCACGCTTTGAACATAATTTTTATCCAACGCATTAAATTTTGATTTTGTACTCCAAGTCTTTGTTTTCTTTTTACAGTCACTTGTTTGTCGGATCATTACAGTTGATCTCTGAGGAAACGATTTTGTTTGTCTTGAACCTGTTTCAAACACCATTTACATAGGGTTTTTACATCGTCCAGGGTTATCCGCATACCTATGAATACAATTTGTCTTCGAAAGATTTTGTTACGTTTATAATGGGATAAATTTTGTGTAATATCATAACATTAGCCATTCTATCAGTCTACTGATCGTCCAGTTATACCATGACGACTATCCATGTATGAATCAAACCGACTCCTCTTGGAGATCCAATATTTCTGTGTAAATCAAACTCAAGTATTAAAAGATGTCTTCCTGGTGGTATTTGAATAACCGCTCGTGCAAGTATGAGCAGGAAAAATATAGTAGTTTGCAGCCTCATTTCTTTCTCCCCAACACTGAGGATTTCTATGAGGTAAGCAGCTCATTGAAGGACATCACATTCAGAGTCAACTTCCATAATTGGCTGGAGAATGAATTAGAAATTCTCTGGGTCTGGGTCCTTCAGTTAAACAAGTAGAGCTGCACATTAATAAAAATTTCATGAGTTATAAGAATAGATATCTTGCTCTTAGGTGACAGGGTACATGTATCCTTAAGCAAGGCGTTCTATCAATTTTTAACGTTTTGTTTGTGTGCAAGTGTGCGAAACCTCAAGCAGGGCATTTTAGCATTCCTCAAGCAGAGTCTTCCATAGAATTTTAGGACTTCAGTAAAAAAATTTTAATAAAATACAAAGAAATGATCTTTTTTCTTAAAAGATTATTATATGATCTAAAATCTATTTTTTTTAAAATAATATTTATACTACTATATTATATATTACATCCTGGGGTCACGAGGGTTTAGGGGCCTTAATTATCTAAGGCCTTCCACAGTTCTATCATCTAGGTAATAGATAAGATTTAAATATTCACATTGCAAAAATTCTTCAGCAGCTTAAAGTGAGGTGGTTCAACTTACTTGGAGTTTTACAGTATCTTTCTTGCCTTCAGATACGAGTACATCAGGAAAAATCCCACAATTGCACCAACAATGATTCCTCCAGTAGTTACCCAAAAGGCAAACTGCATTATGCAATAAGAGAGCCAATTACAGACAAAAAGTACAGATGACTCACAACAGAAAGGAAGAAGGGATGAATTGAGAGAAAGAGAGCCATACCACATGTTCTTCAAGATAGGACTTCAAGTTCATGCCAAAAATGCCTGTAACCGAAAAGACAGATCATGACTGATATATTTAATAGACGCAGACAAACCGCCTATCTTCCAAAATTATATTTCTAAAGCATTTTGACTTAAAAGAAACATGTTTTTCAAATTTATTAATGAATAAATTTTATAATGTATAATTTTAAGAGTCTCAGTCAAAATACATAAAGTATTCGAGTAGTTCTACCTTGCACTTGTGTAACTTGATCTGTATATAAGCATTCTCCCGGCCAACTAATTCAAGAGGACTTTAAAGGAACGAATAATAAATCAAGATCAACAAAAACAATGGGACTTTTTCATTTATTAACTACATATGATATCCTGGACATATTTTCTTGAGTCAATGACATTCATGAATCTGTAAAGGAAGTTAACTTGGGTCTCCAAGACTCTGTGCATTTGGAAGTCAGATACACCCCAAAAAGATGTGACATTTTAACTAGTTCATTTGTTCCATGTTGGATGGTATATAGTTTATACATCCACAAACACTAAGAGCCTTGATTGCTAAGCTTAAAAAAATTCAATAAAAGTAATGCATTCTCACATTCAGCTTACTCATAAGTAACATAATGCTAAAAAATATTTAATTTTGTCCCCTCTTTTTGGTCACCATGCATTTAGATCATCTGGTTCCTTAAGTTTAGTACAACATTTGGAATGGGGACTTCTACTTTCCAGCTCTCCCTGAAATACTTTGCCATCTTTAAAAATTTCCAAACATATGAAATCTCTCTGCATCACCTAAATAAATGTGAACACTTTCCTCTTAAACTATAGAGGTCTATTTTTGCTTCTCTACACATTTTAAAGGTCTTTTTTCCTATTCCAACAGGTGAATCTTGGTTTCAAAAAGATGCATATTTTATTCTTCAGAAGTGGAGTTTTTGTCTTTCTTATTTTGGGCAAAATGTAATGTAGTGGCTAGAATGTTAGGGTCATGAAGACATTTGACTGAATCAACTATTCTAATAGAAGCTCAGGATGAACACTGAAATCTAAAAGCTTAGAAAGTAAATCAACCTTTATTGTTTTGGAAGTGTTTAAAAATAAATCGATGAATGTGAAATTAATCCCTCTAAAGTCCCTTGACTTGTCAAAAGATACTTGCTATTCTTTTTTATGGACAACGCTTCTATTTAAGGAATCTTTTCATTCCACACAAATATATTAAGGTACAGTTAAGTTTTCTAATCTCCTACTTCTTACTGTTTTTTCATTTTTCTCCTTACACATCTATCAGCTTGTTAACAAATTACTTCATATATTAATAGGTCTAAAAGTGAAAATCTAACCAAAATTAGATGGAGAACTAATTACCGGCAATTAGAGCACCAACACCAATGCAAAATGTTCCAACCTGAAGAAGCAATTCCACTCTGCTTACTTCGAGCCTCCGAGAGCTGAAAGAAAGATATATGGTTTTCCACGAAATTAATACATTTACAAATATTTTGAAAAATATTTAGTAAAGATTAGAATTTACTGTGGATGAAACATTTTGCTATCTATTAGTCAATTTGCAATATTAGCAAGCACCTCTACTCTAATGGGAATAGTACTGACTTTTAATTTTTCACATTTGCTACTGTATAAAATTGAAAAAAGGTTTGAATATGTCTAAGCGAAAAGAAGAATTTATCATAAAATATTTGAGAATAATTAGAAGGAATGTTTTTTTTCTTTTTTTCCTTTATTATTTTATTTTAATCTTCTGGTATTCTCCTTAGCCATTTAAATTCCAACTAATGTGGAATTCAGGCAAGTTGGACTTGGGATGATTTGAACCAAGACCTTACTCAAGGAAACTAAATTTAATTTACTTGGATGACTTGCTTTACTAGGTAGACTTATCTAGGTGTTTCTTTCACCCTTCCTTTTTAAGCTGCTTATCCCATATTGCTTCAAAACATCTATTTGTCTACATACAATATAGAAAAGCTTATCTTTCAAGATCTGGATTCAATATGAATAATCAGAAATTATAAAATAAAATTCCACTAACCTTAGATTTACCGCGATTGAGTCTTCCATTTCCTTTGCAGAATCGAGAAGCCTTTCAGCTTGACCATGGCAAGATTCACATCTGCCATCATAAGAAATAAACAATGTAACACATCATGGTAGAAGTATCCCGCATTTAGTCCATGCCTCTACTAAGCATATCAACAGCAGGTTACAAAGAGTGCCGAATTTTTAAACCTTCAAGTTTTTTCTGTATAAGGAGGTAGAAAACAATTGGAGAACTTCTGAAGCATAATATAATATGACAAAGATTACATATATACATATAAAACAAAACAACAAAACTGAAAAGAATATGTTTATTCTGCCCAGAACTGCTGGTTCTCATCTTGCTACACTTGTAAATGACAACATTTTTATCCATATTTCTGCCTCACTTTCTCCTAGCACCCGGCCAATGGTCAATTGACCGACTACACTCCACTGCAATGTACCATCAAAATTTCTGAACAACATTAACTGTCTTTATGATAACTTTCATTAGTCTGATAGTTGCAAATGGGGCATTTTGATCATGTTTAATAAAACAACTATAAATTCAGGTATCTTGTCATAACTTTTAAAGTGTCACTTTGTTTAATTCTAGAATTTGGTTAAAATTATCCCAAATTTTAATAGCAAGCCTAGAGAGTAATAGTTTCTTAGCTAGGTTTGGTATGAATTTTTCACTTCTTCTGCACAAGAGTTTCTGCTTTTTGAAAAAGAAAATAACAGAGTTCTCTGATTCCAAATATGTATAACTTTCTCTGTAAAAATTTGTAGTTTAGTTGAGGAAAATCCAGGTCTTGATAAGAAATTTGACATATCATGTTTCCAAAAGAGGTCAGATTGCCAATATGTGCCGGTATACCCATGGGAGTGCACATCATAAAGAAAAAATCTACCTTTGAAGATAGTTTTCCAAAAGCATCTCAATTTCTTCCTCCTCCTCTGTAGCAATAGAGTAGCTTTAGGCTTCTTTTCCAAAAGAAAGTAATGAACAGAGCACAGAGGTTGACATTACAAAGGACTAACCTTCTGCAATCAGCTTTTCTAAGGGTGCAGAACATTCCACTTCATGGTGTCCTTTTCCGACAGTGCAGTTCCTTCCAATGACACAAATACGTCTTATTTCATTTGTGTCCTCAAGAATATCAAGTAGCATTTGTTTGAGAGCACCAGCTCTTGAACCTAATTCAACCTTTCATCGGAAGAGAAAAAAATCAAATGTTATTTACTTAATCATTATTGATTATGAGTTAAGAGATTATGCAAAGAATTTATTCTTAAATTACCATTTGTTCTAAAGCATAAACCAATAGAAAGGAGCTGAATTTATAAATTAAAAAAAAAAAAAATCATATACCAACGTTTGCTTGCTAATACGAAGTTGCTCCAATATGTCTGCAGTCAATCGGTTTGGCAAAACCTCAAGAAGTGATTGAACCTGGAGCAAATAGCAAAATACAATTTGCAGTCAGGAATGAAGAGTGAACCAAGCCTTGCAACAATAATACACATTGACTAGGTTATCCAAGAAAACTAAGGCACAGGCATACTGATTTCCTGCTTCCATTTGCATTATTAAAAAAGTCAGCACCTATCTACTGCATGTTTCCTATCTCAGTAAATTTAAACTAAAAATAACCTTTTTCCTTGACTTGAACATCAGAAAATTAAGAGAGAAAACATGGCCTGAGTATTTAAAAATAGAAAAAGAAGAGAATTTGAGTCTTCTATGATAAAGGATAAGTTATATGTATATTATCTTTGACAAATTCACTACTCCTGTCAATAGAAAACTTCATCACAAAGTCTTAGTAAATGATATGGCTAAAGATGTACAAATTTCTTACTGGTAAATTTACCCCATTTTTTCCTGAATATCACAAAGTGCAATCTCACTTTGAACGTAAAGCTTTTCTATACTCACCCCTGGTTCTAAATCCATTAGTCTCTGTTCCAGTCTCTGAATTCGTGAATGCAGCGCTGCTTCAACAACCTGAAAGTTTTGCATGAGTAAGCTATTTGCATCAGATTATCATGATAAATAGAGAAATAAAATGTGAAACAACATTAGGGTGAAAAATCAGATGTTTCTCTTGATAAATTTTCTGTAAGGATAATATTTTTAACATATAAAAGGCAGCAGAGAGTTCTGGACCATAGACTATTAATCTATACAATGATAGTAGGAACAGTGTCCATTAAGAATATCAAACTAAAAGCATGCTAGTCTAAACTATCACTTAAAGTGACACGAGGAATGCAACAGATCTAGAGGAGATTCCACTTGTAAAACATATTACCCACTTAGCCATTTCAATATAGTGTCTTAATGTCTTTTTCAATAGTAAGAATCACTATTATAAACTGTGGTTGCTGAGGCAAGATCTTTACAAAGAAAACCAGGTCACTGCTCATTTTAACGTGGCTCCAATGACTTTCATGTTTAATTAGTTGTTAAAGAATTATAAAAAGGAACTGCAAGCTTTAAAGGTATTAAGTTCTAGCACATCAAGGAAATTCAAGTAAGTGGAGAGCAGAAAAAGAACCTTCTTTTACTTTTATACATATTATCTGAAACTCTTGAAAGCTGGGTTGCAATTCCAAAATTCCCAAGAAAATTGAAAATATAGTTAAATAATGTGAATTGCATGCAAGTGGACTTAGTGTAGCAAAAACAGGATTCTTCAACACAAAAGCCCTCACAATTTTTTATAAAGTAGTAGGAATTTTCCTTTTTCTTTATGCGTTCAATTGAGAGAACTGAAAGCTATTCCTGGGTCAGGGCATTCACTATTGTTCGCTTGAAAATTACAGAATCATTAGGTATTGAAATTGACTACAAGTAAATGGAACAAACTTGGGAATGAGATGTTCAAATACTGACCTCAAGAACAAATGGCATTGATGGTGCTCCATTCAGATTTTTAGGATTTAAACGAGGTAATAATGTATCGATGAAAGCTTTTCCTCCTTTACTACAAGATTGAAACATGCCAAGGCAAAATCATTTGTTAACCTCACAGAGAAGTAACAATAATTTGTTCACTATAAAACTTTTCAGATCCATTTGAAGCTATAGAGTAAACATTGTTATCTATTGCACTCTGCCTCATCAAAGTATTTAGAGAATTACCGGTTATAGTTAAATATAAGAACACGATGTTCCATTGCTATTGCCCTCAATGGCCCAAAGCAATATTGCATGCTCACGTACCTGGAAGGGATCCACTTCAAAATTAATGAGCAAATAATGACTAAATTATTTGGAGCTTAATAACAAAATCATATCCAGTTATACAAAAAGATAGGAGCCTTCGGATAGTAGTTAGAGAGTAAATAAAAGAGAAAAGGCGAAGCAAAATAAGTCAACAAATTACATGAGGCATACAAGAGTAGAATCGGACTAAGTACAGGAATAAAAGAAAACAAAAAACTCAAGTAACAAAAATAGGGCATAAATTTGATGTCTACCAGCAAAGAAGGCATTGTGTTTGTCAACCACAATGAAGGATCAACACTCCTAATATCTCGAGGACGAAGACCTGAAGTAAATATGGAAACAGAGCTCAGTCAAACTTATTTCATGATTGACTAGGAGTAGTGGATTGTATAATTTGTTAAAATCAATGACATGGATTGACTAGGAGTAATCATATGGGATTCTTAAATCAATGTACTTCGGCTAAATGTAGTCAGTGCATATAGAGTAATAAATAACTAAACAAGATATTCGGACAACCTGAGAAAAGAATCACTGAATCTGTACATAGGAAAGTCTAGATTTGGCAAGTGGATTCATCCAAAATCTTAATTTGGCAATAATATCAGTAGAATTGACAAAAGCTTTAAAGTTAAACTTCTGAGAAATTGAAAACAGGAACTCAGTGCAACTCTCAAAGGAACAGAACAATAGATATTTTGCATACCACTAGACTTGAGTAAATGCCTTCTGTTTATTTTCCGCGTGGATACCCTTCCATCCGACTTTACTTCCACAACCTTTTAGACAAAATTAATTTCAATGTCATGAAAATGCTTCCATATTCTTATTCTAGGACATTCTACTAGTCAATAACATGTTAATAACAGTAAAAAATCTCCCACAAAACATTTCATCATAGTTTCACTTTTAGTATTATTTCCAAATTGTATCCCGAATTCTGAACAAAAATTTGATGAAGTTTAAAATCATATAATTGAAAAGGTTAAAATAAAAACATAAATTTTCTCAGTAACTTTTAACTTATTATCTAACTCTGTACATTTAACTTTAGAGCTACTTACAAGTTTAGGAAACCGAGTTAAAATAAATTCAAAAATCAAATGATAAAAGAAGAGAACCTCATAAACAGGCTCGCGAATTCCAAGTGAAAGAGAATCGCCTGAAGAGGCAGCAATCTTGTTTGAACCAGTAGAAACATTAGAAGATGCCAATTCACCGGACTCCCGATGTCCAACCGTAACGTCACCTCCAAGGTCATCGTCCTTAACTAACGATTTCGCGAAACACTTTACTTTTACACATCCAAGCCTTAAAGGATCGTAATTCTTATGAAAATCTTCCTTCCTAAACAACAGTAACGAATTTGATTTCAAAACTTTTAATCGCGACTGACACGACGAATATCCGGCGACTATGTAACGGAATTGCGAGGAGTGAACTGGTAATTGGAGGATTTGTGGCGGAATTGTCGAAGCCATTCTTCAATGTACGAGTCGTTCATATGAAGGTTCTAGATATTCATCTTCAGAACAGAGTCCGCGTCGGTTTTGGGATCATCTGAAGAAGATGAATAGTATAGATTCTCTGTGTGTGTGTGGATATATATACCGAAGAGTGTATATATGCAGCAGTGTGTGGTGTGTGTTTTCTGAAGAGGAGAGAGGAAGCAAAAAGTTGGTGGATAAAATGTTTTTGGAGAATTAAAGGGAACAAATAGTGCCACGTGTAACCCAGATGCTAGTTGAGTTGGCTGTAGGGTCTACGTTTAAATGGCTCTTTTTGATGATGACGTTTATTTTTTCTCATATTTTAAATTTATAACTTTTTATTATGTAAATTAAGATATATTATTTTTTTTAATAAAAGAATTAATCACAAATATTTTATAATTTAAAATAATTTTATTAAAATGAAATTTGAATATTAATTTATTAAATATATAAACATAAATATTATTAAATATATTTAAATAGTGATATAAATATAAATATTATTAAAAAAAAATTAGGAATGATTTAAAAAAAAATTAATCAAATGAATTTTTTATAATTCAGAATTCGGAAAAAATAATAAATTAGAATAATATCACCAATTTTTAGGATAACTTGTAAATTTGGCTAAATAGAAAAAGAAAAGGGTGAAGAGGAAACTCAAAAAACCTCTTCAATTTGCTCTTTTTTCATTTTTATGACAATATATATTAAATATAATTGATTTTGAAATTAATAATAAATTAAAATTTTTGAGTGTTAAATTAAAATAATTTAAGAATAAAAATAAGCTAATTTTTTAAATTAGAACAACCACAATTTTTTTTTTTATGATGTAATAAAAAAAAAAGGAGAAATTAAAGCAGTAATCAGCCAATGAGGCCCAAGATTAACCAAAAGCCCAAATGTAATTATAGTCCATGAATCGTAGTCCATTTGACTCACTTAAAAATGGGTTTTATATATAAATGCTTTAGGGTTTCGAAGGAACTGGTCTTTCTTTGTATCCACAGCTAGGGTTTCTGTTGGACTATAATCCCCGTCTGCCACCGCACGAAGCAAAGGAAAAACGCCATGGGTAGGTTTTGATACTAAACAATTTAGGTTTGAACGATATGAAGCTTTCAATGTATGTTTTTGGTAATTTTTTGTTTTTTGTGTGTTCGAAATAGCACGGATCAAGCCACACGAACTTCGACAGAAGTCAGGCAGGAGCTGTTGGATCAGCTCAAGGAATTCAAAGCTGAGCTTCTCTCTTCTCCGCGTTGCCAATGACTGGTGGAGCCCCCAATAAGCTCGCCAAGATGTAAGTTATTGTCTTTCTCAATTTCTCTTTGGGGTTTTGTGTTGGAAAGTTGTTGGAAGATGATAACATGTTTTGTGTTTGTCTGCAGAAAAGTTGTGCGATTGTCAATCGCGCAAGTGCTAACGGTGATTTCTCAGAAGCAGAAGCAAGCTTTGAGGGAGGCATACAAGAATAAGAAGTATTTGCCGTTGGACCTCCGCCCCAAGAAGACCAGAGCCATTCGAAGGCGCTTGACAAAACACCAGGTATTTTCAGTTATATTGTATTTTTACCATTCAAAAATGATTAATATTTTGATTGAATTATTAATTTCAACAGTGCATTGATTATCTTCCTAACTTCCTAGTATTATGATAATGCCTTTTATTTCTGATTTGAATAAATTGTTGTTTTTGTCATGTTTTTTGTGTCAATAGTTTTGAAAAAGGTTCAGTAATAGAAATTTGGGATTCATAAAATGCTCAGTATACTTTTGTTGTAATGCTGCAGATTGCTAATGATTGTGATCAAGTAAAGGCAGTCAGAACAATGTAGTATTATAATGTATAGCAATGCTCCAATTTGTGCCCCTATTATATTTTTTCTTCTAGTATGCGTCTAAGCAATAGGCATCAGTATTATCAAGTAATTAATTACCGGGCACTCAGTTGCTTTTGGGATTCTTTTGTTACGTTGTGTTGTTAAATTGCCTGCAGCCCTTTATTTCTAAGTTTGAATGGTTGCCTGAATTGAGAAATTGTCTGCTCATGCCGTTGATATCCATATTGCTAAAATGCATTGCTTGTGTTCATGCTGCTACTTATTTATTTCCTTATGTTATCTGTCATTTTGCTTGAAGAACATAGTCCTTTGCGAGATTACCTTTTATACTGTTCTTTTCAGTGTATAATTTCCAACATTACCTTTTGTTTTGTCTGCAGGCATCCTTGAAGACAGAGCGCCAGCAGAAGAAAGAAATGTACTTTCCATTGAGAAAGTATGCTGTTAAGGCTTAATGCAGTTGCAAAATTGAGTTTTTTTTTGGTGTTGTTGCACTTGTTCGTCTAAATATTAAGGAGAATTTTTGTTTGGTGGTTTTTCCACTAGGCCACAAGGATTAGATAATAGTTCCTAGTATCTTGTTAGACTTATTTCTTACATGATTAATTAATTTGCATGGATATTGCACTCTCTTTCCCTTGCCCTTTACCTTCCTAACCACCCAAACTCGCCCCATATCTTCGCAATGGATGAATTTATCTTTCAATATAAATCATTAAGAAATCAGAGATATAATCATTTCTATATGCTGATTACATATGAGATCCATAAAGTTCTGGAAACGGGGCGTTTGGAGGCAGCAAATCCTTTTTTCATTCGTATGGTATATTTCCTTGTAATTTTGTATTAGTTTGTGAATGATGGTTCAATTGAAAAAAGTTTTGTTTCTCATTTTTATATAAAGAAAAGTAATTTTGCATATTCAGAAAAATCATAAAATTTAAGCTTATAAGCTGATTTTTTTTTTAAAAAAAAAATATCTGAAATGTATTTCTTGATGGTTTTATTTACCGAAAAAGAAAAAAATTTTAATAATTCATTGATGGATAATTTTATCAATTTACATATAAATATAAATTTTTTAATATATAAAGTGGGTTTCTTCCTCATTTTCATTTTTCTTATTTTTCTTTAAATTAAAAAAAAAACTAAATGTTAATATATTTGTATTAGGATTTTTTTTCTTAAAAAGAAGTGTAATGAAATAATAAGTATTGAGTAAATTATTTCTTATAGATATTATAATAGATTTATTTGGAAATTTTATTTTTTTTCAAATAATAATTTTATGCTTCAAAACAAACGAGGGTATAATTGTAAATAATCACTCTAAATGTTTTCTCTTGTGTACTTGGCGTTTCCTCACCGCTCTCATGAAAATTCAAGACCCTCCAAAAACCAAACAGAATCAATTCACAGGTCACCGCCATTACTAAGGGAAATTAAAACAAAGAAATTTATTTGAAGAAAGACAGAGCAAAAGATTGTATAATAAAATTTGTGATGCCAAATTCAAATGCTGAGGAGTCACTTTCTCAAGAACATGAAGAAAACGAAGAACTTCAGCAACCTTCTTACCACCCTTCTGCCCCTTCCCATGAGGTAAATGGATTTCTAATTCTTCTTTATATATGAATTTCCTTCAATTTTCTTGGTTTCGAAATGGGTATAATTACTGAATTTAATTGATTTTTTTTTGCTTTTGAAAGGATGAAGTATCATTTTGTTCTTGTCTATGTTCCTTTTTCTACTGGTGGAAAAAAGGGTTTAGGAGTTTGAAGATAGAAATAAGGAATACACTTCTGAACTATGGTTATTCTACTTCAAACTTGAAAATGATTTAATTAGCTAGAATTTGAATGGGATCAATTTTGTCTGATACATTTTTATTTTATTGCAAAGTGAAAATGATAAACTAAAATTTATGATGCTGCAGTTGTTTGATATTTCAACTACAGTGGATCCTAGTCATATAATATCCTTGATAAGGAAACTTCTACCTGTGGAAAATGGCTGCAACTCCCATAGAAGTAGAACAGATGATCTTCCTTCTTCAGTTAATGGGAAGAATTTGGATGATCTTCCTTCTTCAGATGAAAGTTCAGGTGTAGAAGCAACTTGGGAAGAATTTGGATGTACTTTATGGGATCTTGCAGCAAATGAAACTCATGCTGAGCTCATGGTATTTGTGCTCTCTGTTGGTTCTTTCTCATGCTCTATTTATGTTTTCATTAGTAAAATTTCTTTAGTTATGACTGTCAAAATTTACTTAAAAGTTTAAAAACTCCTTTGTTAAGAACAGGAATACACAATTTTTTGTTTGCTATTTTTGGACATGAATGTCCCAAATATTCATTCAATTTCATGTTTATAAGATATATATAGTTTCTCTTAGTTGTGCTTCAACTAACGTATATAATCTTTTGCAAAGGTGCAAAACTTCATCCTTGATGTGCTTCTGGCAAACCTTACGGTGTCTCACACGGCTCGAGTTAAGGTTTGACTTGGAAATATTTTATTTGGATTTTATATGTACAAATATCGAATAGAAATAGTTTCAAGTTATTAAACTGTTCCGTATTAACTTTTATGTTTTCAGGAGATTTGCCTCGGCATTGTTGGGAATTTGGCTTGCCATGAGGTTTCGCACAAACAGATAGCTTCCAAAACTGGACTGATTGATGCAATTGTGGATCACCTGTTCTTAGATGATACTTCATGCCTTTGTGAAGTCTTCCGGTAACTACAGCTTGCTAATGATTTGGTCAAAAAGAAATATCTATGAGTTAACTTCGTAATATCATTCCTTATTGTTTGTGAAAACTCTAAATAGCAATTGTTATGGCTTCTGTTAAGTTTTCTGAAGTTATTCCAGAATTCAAAGTTAACTAAATTATGTGATTAATCTTAACCTTTTCACTTTCTTTCTCATGTATATTTGTATTCATTTCTTGATTATTTTCTTCTATTTAATGAAGAGAGTTATTCAAATCAGATTCATTAATTATATATTATTATTATTTGTATTTTAAAGAGAAATAAGGTTATGTTTTTCAATCATGTAGGAATTCCCATGCCTTATTTAGTTTTTTTGTCTCTTTCGCGATGAACTTTTGTTAAAGGTATTATTTCAATTTCAGGTTAATAACATTATGTTTTCAAGGTGGCGATGGTGTTTCTTGGATAGAAACTCTGAAGTCTGAGCATGTTCTATCTCGTATCCTATGGATTGCTGAGAACACCTTGAATACTCATCTCATTGAAAAGGTAACATGTCATTGTATTGTTTACCTTTTTTTTCATTCAGAAGTTAAGTTAAGTTGGTCGTCTCATTTTAGATTACGTTAGTTCATATTTTTCACTTTCTTGAAGAAGGAATGATATTCCATGAGCATCAGAACAATGTCACTTTACTTGCAATTTTAACGAATTTTGTCTTAAGATACAGACAGGTTGAGGATAGTTGAATGTCTTCTAGTTGTATGTCGAAAACTGAGAGAAACTGCACTCATCTTTATGATTTAAGATTACTATTATTATTATTATTATTTTCTTTCATTTGACTTTTTTTTTTTTCCACAAAGAGTGTAGGTTTACTTTTGGCCATAATAGGAAGTCAGCAGGAAACAACTTCTGCTCTTTTACCACCTTTAGTGAAGTTGGGTCTTCCAAGTCTTCTGATTAATCTTTTATCTTTTGAGATGAGAAAACTGACACAAGAAGGAATATCTGAGAGGTACTACACTTTTACCTTATTCTGAATTCTGTAATCTTCCGATTTTATATTCTTGTAAATGATCATTACATCACAACATGAAATCGGGTTATCTCTCCACTCTTTTTTAGCATATATTCAGCAACATTATTGGTTGCTTGATTATCCAAAAGCTGCAAAACGTTGTATGTTTCAACTGAATTGCTGTTTTCTTGTGGATAATTTGATACAATCTATCACAGGTATTCTGTTCTAGATATAATTCTCCAGGCAATTGAAGCATTCTCTGTTGTCGATGATTTCTCAACCCATATGTCCTGTAATGAGGATCTCTTCCATCTAGTTGAAGACTTGATAAAACTCCCCGATAAAACTGAGGTACCTTTGTTTTCTCTAATTTTTATCGTTACGAGATGGCTATGGTCATTCTGATGTACGTCGCATGGCAGATTGCCAGCTCTTGTGTAACTGCTGCAGTCTTGATGGCTAATATTGTGACTGACTCACCTAATCTTGCTTCCAGATTATCACAAGGTAAAAAGAACTGTTCCCAAGGTTCTATAATGACTTTCTGAATTTAGAAGTTCTTGACAAATTTGTTAAATTAAGATAAATCACAGTTACTATTTTTACTTTTTCAGATAGTTGCTTCTTACAAGGTCTTTTCAGTATATTCCCTCTTGCTTCTGATGATAGTGAAGCTAGAAGTGCACTTTGGAGCATTATTGCAAGATTACTGTGTTTCTATCAGAAACTTGAAATTAGCACAACAAGTTTGCAACAATATGTCTCTGTTCTTGTAAGCAATGTTGATGTGATCGAAGACGAAGTTTTAGATGCCCAGTTTGTCAATTCAAAGGAGGAAAACAAGAATGAAATCACATACGAAGCAAGACTGAGTGCCAGAACTATATCAGTATCCTTCTGTGCTTAATTTAAATATTAGAACACATAATCTCAAGTTACATTTCTTGCTACACTCTTTTACAGTTGAATGATCTTCATATTTGTTCTTCTTAACCTAATCCGACAGTTGAAAATCATCTCTGACATCCTAAGGCACTGGAAATCCTTGAATCTGCATCTGATGAGAAACACATCTTCCTGGGAAAACAATGTAGAAGAAGAAGTTGATAAATTGTTGGCTTGCTGCAGTAAATTTATCAGGTGAAAGAAATTTTAAGTTTTTGTTGTTGAAGTCTTAATAGAGGAATGTGTATATTTAAATAGCTGTTTTTTTATTCACAACTTTTTGCTTATATTTGGAATAGCAATTGGCAGTGCTATTTGTTTTACCTGAGAACTTCCTTAACCTTCTTCTTTCTCATGAGTGATCACTGAGGTTATGCAGTAAAAAAAAAAAAAAAAAAAATCTAAAATTATTATGAAACTAATGACAGCAGAAAAAGAGTAATTATATCAGTTGGGAAAAGGCCATGGATTACATAATACACAAATGAAGAACACTTACAGGTGAATCTAACATGTCTAGGTCCATCACACTACCAGATGTTTTAACAGATTTAGTATTCAGGTAGAGTCTGGTAGAAAAGTTTGAAGGCCTCCATGACTTCAAGGTACCACATTGATTCTCGATCAGGAAATGCAGAGAGATCAACGATCTTATGAACCTGAAATGGAAAAGGCAAAGGCATCTTTAAGAATACTTTTGATATTGGACTACAAGACATTGAAGGTTTTCCTCTTTCATTTTTTGAAAAAGGAATTACGTAGAGATAACATTGTAAAGCCATAGGTTAGATTTTAACCAGAAATTCAGTGACGAGTGACAAACAATGGATCTTCATGGTGCCTTTCATTTATGTTGCATTGCTTAATTTTAGGGCAATGATATCGCAACGAAGCAAAATATTACCACCAGCAAAACAAAATTCTTCCGCACCTTAATCATTGGCAGATCACCAGTCTGAATAAAATACCCTCCGACCACCATCACATACATGCCTGCAAGTAAAATATATGCAGAAATGTAATAAGCGGTGTAAATTTTTCCCACTTTCAGAAGAATTAAAATAAAAGGTAAGGTAATATCTGCACTATACACAGACCTATTTCCCACTGTCTATTCCGGAATTCGCCAGAGAGTAGGAGCTCAATGACGCCGGTGCCGTCGTCGAGGATAAAGCTGCCGTTACCATCGTCGGAAGACGAGGACGATACCGAGACCAAAATGCCCTGAATTTTGAAACGTAATTTTTCCGGAAAATTTTTCAAATAACGTTAGCGCCTCTTAGCGGGAAAGAGTCAAAGAGAGAGAGAAAGGAGAATGGCGCGATGGAAGGCGATTCGTTTCGGAAGTTTGTACCTGAATCCAGGCGCGTTGAAACAAAACGCCGCCGAGACTAAATGCTGTCTGAGAATCGGAGGAGGTTTTGCGAGCGCTTTCAAGCTGTGAGCAAAGTAGCTTCAGCGCTGCCAGATTATAGTCCATCTCCGTTGCAACTCCGCCGGCATTTGCAGACAAAAAAAAGAAACAATACTCCCGAACGGTATGGGTTGGTGAAAGCTCTGCGGTTTTTGGGCCTCACAATGATCCACAGTCTTTAGTAAGAGGAATGACGTAAATCATTAGGCCCAATATTTAAGCAGAAAAGAAAATTTGGGAGTTGGATAAATAAATAAATAAATATATATAATATATATTTTGTTTGATTCTTGTTCAAGTAATATATATAGATATATATTTTATTGCGTAAAATATTTTAAACACGTTCTAACTATAAATGTCACTTTTAAGTCATGTGCATTTTTATTTAAACAGAATATTTCTCATCAGAGATAAATTATAACTTAAATAATTACACACTGCAAGTTTAATTTTACAAACCTTAGTAATGATTTAGGAAGAATACAAATAAAAATCATAAATTAAATTATTTTCAATACTCAAAATATTAATACAAAGCAAATCAATCAGAATGTGATCCATTTCCTAACAAGAGAAAGACATGCGTTGGGAGAGAGTTTTTTGTCTGAACGCAGCTGAATTTGCAACACAAAATGACTTTCAGACATAAATAAATTATAAAAAATATATATAATATAAAAAGAAATGTAAACAAAACAAAAATATATAACAAGTTTATATGTTAAGATGGATCAAATGAGGTTGAGGCCGGCGATAAGCAAGTCATCAGAAATAAGTTTGTTTGTAGCTTGGGAGGGATGAAAGGCATCCCAAAAAACATATTGGGAGGCATTTGAACATGTTCCTGGAGACTTTGCATTGCACAGATAGGATGTTTCTATTAGCCCTGTGCCACAACATGCCTTTCTTGCTTCAAAGAAACCTACACACATCATCATCATCAACAAGATTCTTTTAATTACTACATACATACATACACACACACACACACACACACACACACACACACACATATATATATATATATATATATATATATATAAAACTAAATTTTTTCGACATTTATTTCTTTACGTACAAGATTTAAATTAGAGATCTTATTTCTACTTTACGGAGAAAATTCTATTAACTCTTATTTTTCAGTTCACAAGAATCGATCAGCAAAATAATGATATTTATAATATAAGGGGTATATATATATATATATATATATATATATTAAAAGAAAATAAGTACCATTTTTTTGAGGATTGGTGATGATGTCAAAGAGAGGAGTGTAAATATCCAAAACAACAATGTTGAGATCAGAGAATTTCTTTTGCAAGTTTTGGGAAGTCCAATTGAGTTTGTAGTTGAAAGCAATTGCTGCTTTATTCATTTTTTCTACACATTTGTTGCTGTCTTCACTGAATAGAGTTATGGATGCTGGAAGACATCCAATTGGTGGCAATGTTGTCACCCCAATTTTCCTTCCTCCCAATTTGTACAATTCCTGTTCAAAATTCACATCCTTAATTTCATTCATTTCTCCCAACAATTAAAGAGAAATAAACATTTTTTTTTGCGTCAAAAGTTAGCGCGCATTATATTTAGAAGAACTCGGACATCTAACTCTCATATATAGCGTTTATGTGAATGTTAAACTTTCAACTTTATATAATATTTATAATACACTTTTCTATTGTAACTATTTTACTTTCTCAAATTTAATTTTAAATCTTATTTTCTTTTAGAAACTTAATTCTTAGATTATTTATGTTTTCCTAATTTTGTTCTTTTTGGCTAAATTTATATAATTTTCTAATAATTTTAATTACTTAAAAAGTACAGATTATTTGAAAGTATTATATATTATTTTTCATGTAATTAAAAAATAATGAAAAAAATTCACAAATTTATCCAAAAGGGTCAAACTACAAAAACAAAATTAGTTAAAAAATTTTAAGATTTGGTGACAAATTTTAAAAAAAGTAAAATAGTGATAGACTTCTTAGTCAAAAGTCAACCATTCATATGTCCCAACAAAAAAATTAAGATTAATTACTAGTAGAGCAATTGATAATAGCAATCTCACCTAATATTAAATTCAAATAATGTTCCAAATAATAATAAACAAAAAAAAACTTAGAAAAAAAAAAGAAATTAAGGTTACCAGAACAAACTGAATGTAAGATTGGATGAGAATGTCTGAAAATTGATCAGTAGTGTATTTCTTGTAGAGAAGAGGATTGATATAATAGTTCTGAACAAAGTCACTGCTTCCGGCACTAACGAGATGGATCGAACCATTTATAGTTGAAGAAGCATTCACTTTCCCAACCAACAACACAAGTTTCTTCTCATACTCCTTGTACATCTCCAATTGCTTGCTTAATGGCACTGTATTCTACCATATATATATATATAATACATACATATAAAAGCGAGTATATTAAATCATTTTAAATTGTACTATAATCCAAACATAAATTTTCATAGTAAAATTCAATACATCAACTATATAATCACTTTAAATTTAGTTAATTATGTTGAGATAACTAATCTAAATTTTACTTTTAAACATAATGATAGAGTTGTCTACCATATAAGAATTTCACTTATAGATTTTTTTTATAAGTATCCAAAAACAAAATTGCTGAATTATACTAAATCAATTTTCGAAAATATATGTGTATATATATATATATATATATATATATATATATGTACCGTTAGTTTTGCTGTTCCTTCATAATAACCTGAGCCAGCTGAGGCAAAGTTGGCACCAATCAAGAGATTATTTCCATTGGCTTTCTTGCTTAGATAAGGTAACGGATAGGTTGTGAAACCTAAGTTCTCAGCTGCGTGATTTTTAAGGAGGAAATTAAAAAATAAAAATAAAAATGGTTCGTGCTTAAAAGCTAAAAAAGAAACAATGATAACCGGTTAAAGCAGTTACCTGTAAAATCAGTGGCGAGCTTTCCATTACAGAACCTTCCAGAAGGTTCGTGTTTAATGAAATCTTTTCCATAAGGAGGGAAATTGGCTTTAACGATGGTTTTAAGATAGTTATTGTTTCCGGAATCGGAAACCGAATCGCCAAATAAGAACAGTGCCGGAACCAGCGGTTGTGCGTTGGTAATCATCACAATATTATTATTATTATTGCAAAAGAAAAAGAAAAAGAAGAAGACGAAAAATACTAGGAGGAAATTTGAACTTGAAGTAGCCATAACTTTATTTATTTTGCCAGATTTCTGAAGAAAATGGAGTAATTGGAGAAGGATTTATATAGTGAGTTTTTGAAAATAGTGTTCAACCTTCTATGGGATTTTTGTTGATTTTTAAATTTAACCAACTTTAACATCTTTGTTTGTAGATTAGTTATATCTTGTCTGAGAAGTCTTAAAACATGTCACCAAAATGTAAAAATTGACAACTATATATATATACAAAATATTATGAATTTGTAGATTAGTTGTATAATGAACCTACACGAAGTTAAAAGTTTTATATTTGTTGTTATAAACTTTTAAAGTTAAAAATGTTTTTGAATAAGAATTGAATTCTTTAAATATAATTTAAATCGAATTTAAATTAATTAAAGTCGTGATAACTATAACTTTTAATAATTTTTAGAGAAATTTTGATCATTTTTGTAAAATTGGAGAGTTAAATTTACCAAAACAATGTGCAGTTGTTCGAGAGATGAATATGGCGTGTCTTGAGAAATATATTATTTGAGCTGTCATGGATTTGGCTTGTACAATACTTTTCAGTTGAAGAATAAATTAAGCAACCTCAATTTATTTATTTTATTTTTTTTAACTGTAAAGAATAAAATAAAATGTATTCGACCAACAATAATATATATATAGTGTTGACAAATGGTCTAAATGAACTTTATTTCTCTTCATTCCAATTTTAACTACAATAGAAAAGGAAACATTATTTTGATCAGTTAGAATAAGGAAATTACACATTCGTTGAGTTAGGAAGAAAAAAAAAAGTCCTGCCTATTCTAATAAGACCAACAAACTGGTTCAAACTTTCTTTACATTACAAAACTAAGGCCATTTTACCTCAAAAACTTTGACAACAAAATTGACCCAAATGTTTAAAGCAGAAGTTTAATCTTCTCAGACATTTTCATGATATCTGAATAGATTCGATCGCCTCCCAATTCTGCACCAGATGCACCTGCAGCAATCCTCAGTACATCTTCAATCAAGCCAACATTTCCCATAATGTCGACGTGCCCGCCACTCTCTAATCCTCTTCCTTCCAGTAGACTTGAAGGTGGCTTGTGATTGAATTCTCTTATGTATGTAGACATCCCGGACGGATTGAACCTTGTTTTCCCTCTCCAACCTTTGGCACACATGAATCCTGCACTTAGGATTGGCACGCTCTCGTCCCCGTCTGCTACGTACACTCCGTTTCTCAAGCAGCCATTGCCACTACTACTTCCATCTGCTGACACATCAATTTGGAAAGGAATGTTGTTGCAACTATTTGTATCCGCGGATAGCTTATACACATATGATCTTTCAGTAGGAATTCCAGTGCCGTATAGACAGAAAATCTCCATTTCAGGAGCATTAGGCAATCTGAACAAAAGGGAATTTGTTAATGCATTAGCACAAATCAACATTGATTAGATGAAAGTAATTGAATGTTTGGATCATATATCATATTTACTTGGTTTCAAGTGGATTTGACCAGTATTTGTAGTGATCATACTTGGGATCGTTCAAGTCATCAGCAATATCATAGGAAAAATGAGCACCAGCACGTCGCATCATTTTTGGAGCCACGAGCCGGAGAAGATCTACTAAAGTTCTTGCTGTGTAGGCTTTGTTTTCTGCAACTTTCCTGATGTTTTCTCCTGTCATCTCATCATATTCGGTCCATACCTCTCTACAAGATGATACATTACCAATGCCAGAGGAAACTTCCTGCAAGAATTGGTTTCCATAACAGTTAATTATCATGTAGACACACAAGTAAAGTTTAAAAACAAGCCAGAAATTGCCAAAACAAAGACCTTTGAGGCGAGGTTGGAGAGATGTGAAGAAGGCAATTCGGATGCAAGCTTTCCAAAAGATATAATTCTACCGTACTTGGTAGGTTCTTTTACTCGAAAAACTGCCCTGCTATCACTGTTGTTCGCATTATTTCTTTTCGAGGATTGCACTTTCTTGGTTGAATCACACACGTAATCTTCTTCGGGAGACCAGTCCAAATTACCCCAAATAGTCTCACCTCCTCTTGGCACCAAAGATATGGTGGAATCCCATGTTCGAATTACTCTCATTACATGTTCTAATGCCTGAAGGCCAAGGGCCTTGGGATTTATAAGACCAGGAGCAATTGCCCTGCAAAATAGAATGAATCAAGAATTACTTCCATTTCTTGTACACTTTGATATCTATCATTTCTGCTGAATTCAAACAACACATAAACATCAAAGGGATCATAACAAAGCAAGATTTGCAGACCTGAGAAAAGCAATATCTTTACTCTCAGAAGACAACAAATTGACAACAGCCTTTGGAACACCAAGAAATGCTGGACCAATATTCACGATGGCTTTAATGTGTTTATCGCACCAACCTGCTCCGCCACCTCCTCCCATTGGAGTGGGCGCTTCGACCCATTTAAGGAAATGGAGAAAATATACTCCTCCCATTGAATGTGGCACAACCACCACCTTTTTGCAACCATTTGTCAAATACATTAGTTCGATTTTACTCTTCAATATACTCAAAGATTGATCCCTTTTCTGCCCATTTCCAAATAACACAATCAGGAAAACACAAGACAAAAAGCAAAAATCCAAATCCAGAATTGTACATTAGTCTGTATTATGCCATGGTTAGAATTGTAATCGAACAAGAAGAAGAACCTCTGTATTCTGGAAGGATAATCTCCAGTCATAAGCAGCCATGTACATATTCTTGTCTTCATAGCCAATTTTCGCCAAATTCTCAATGAGAATAGCCCATACAAAATAACCAGGTGCAAAGTAATCCGCCGCCACAAGTCCTTGAACAGCACGAACTCGAATTCCCGGTGGATCAAGCCCTGTTTCATTGTCCAACGAAAGATGCTCCAACCAACACAGAGGCCTAAAAATAAAAATTCAGCACATTTTTCCCCCAAAAAACAATTGTTCAAAATATGATGTTTCTATAAATACACAAAAATTCAAACCTCTTGAACATTTCAGTAAAGCTACCGCCCCAAAGCCTCCGCCGAAACAAACCCTCAAAACAGGGTTTTCCTTGCCAAAGCTCAAGCCCACCGGTGATAATGCCGGGTACCAAGACCACGGGATGGTGAGCCGTCAAGCCTTCTCGTCCGAGTCTGGTACCGGGAGTTTCCGACACTTTCAGCCCGAGCCCGAGCCCGAGAAGAGTAGCCGGAAGGCAATTGTACAATAAAAGCAACAGCCAGCAAGTAGTACAAGCGTATCCAATTGCCCAGCAACAACTATCGATACATCTCCATTCCTTCTTCTTATTAGTCCGGTTTTTCATCTTCGGTTTCTCCGGACTTATTATTTCTTCCTTTTCCTCATTGTAAACTGATTCATGAAAACCCAATTGAGCACACTTCACTGGCTCTACAATACAGAGCTTCCGGAACCGAAGAATTGAACCCATATTTGGGTAATTAATTTTGACCGATCACCGATTCTGCGATCAGACGAAAAGAAAAAGGAAAAAAAAAACAAAAGAAGAAGTCGACTATGGCCTAATTAATTTGCTTAGTGATGAAAAAGGGCGTCATTGCAGGAACCATGTCGTTGAAGAAGAAGAAGAAGATGACACACACATACATATATATATATATATATATACACACACACATATTTGGTGGTTTCTGTAACATCAAATTAACAAGAATAAGGAGAAAAAAATAAAATGAGAAATGCAGAGGAAAAGAAATAAAGAAAAAAAAAAAAGGCATTTTATCATCTTCTTTGAATCATCATATTCAAAAGAAACAGAAACGGGATTTCTGGACGGGTGGGGATGGGGTTGGGTTGGTGGTACTGTGAACTTGTTCTCGTGTTGTGTGATGAAACCAAAGAGACTGCTAGCACGTTCCTAAATTCCCCAAGACACTTGTCTTCCCTCTCTGCATGTAAAAATTAAAAAAAAAACAGAAATAAATTCACTAAAGCTGTCATAAATTCAATAAATTCACACAGACTCACACACACACACATATATATATATATATATATTAATGTTTATTATATTTCAAATTTATAATATTTGAATATATAAATGGACAATTATTTAAATATGTGAATTATTATATATTTGATATATTTTTAATTTAACAAAATGTGTATATATTAATGTTGATGTTGTCGGATTCTTCTAAACTGTTTTTCTCTTTAGACTCTTTTCACAATAACTTTAGATTTTTATTCTTCAATTCTCTCTTAGATTGTACCTCAAAGAGTAGGGAGAATTTTTTAGGCAATTTTTAAAAGAAATAATAATATCCATTGTAAATAATATTTGGGTCAAATAAATATAATAAAATATAATTATATTTATTATTGATAATATGAGAAGTAGGTTAGATGAAAGGTAATTACAGATTTTAATAATGGAGATATTTTATACATATATAAAATATGTATAAAAATTTTAATAGATGTACGAAGATTATTTTATAATTATTCAATAATAAAATTATAAGAATTTAATAATATTATATTAATGTGAATTAAAAATATGACAATTTAATTTCATAAGATTATTTCGGAACAATATATTTTAGTTTAAATAATAAAATATATTATATTTTACCTGTATCGTCGGTGAGGGTGACGGTGGTGGTGGTGGTGGTGGGGGGAGGTGGGGACTGAAGAAAGAGAAGTGCAAGAAGGAAATGGGAAAAGTGTTATGGGTTTCCTTTTTCTGAATAAGTTTGGATTTACCGAGGCATGGAGCTGATTGATGAAAAAGGCAGCATACCACGGCTTCTGTTTTCAGTGGTTACAATTCATAGCTCAGACTCCTACAGAAGAAGAAGAAGAATAACACAAGGAAAAAAAAAATATATATATTTATATATTAAGATTAAAAATTTAATATAATAAAAAAATGTATTGTAAAATTATGCCGAAATTTTTTCCAAATAAATCACTAATGTCCTAATAAACTATATAACTATATATTACCTTAATATATATATATATATATATATATATATATGTATATATATATGTATGTATGTATGTATATGTGAGTGAGAATCCGAGGGAAGCAGTGCCAGCCAAACCCTCAATCATGGGAATAAATATAATATATATATATATATATATATATATTCTATATAAAGGGTGAAAAATGAAAGGAAGAAAAGAAAGGAAATATAGAGCACACAATACGAAGAACACAGATACCCAAATTGTTTTAGTAAATCTTTTTTAGGGGTTAGAATCTTTTACATAATCAGACAAAATAAATCCATTGCTCCTTGTAAGTATATGCCATTTTTCCTTTTTTTAACTATTATTTTATTTAAAAACATGAAATATAAATCAATAGAGATAAATATAATTTAATTTTTTTAAAAAAATACATGATAAATATATATATACATCAAAGCTTCCATGATTTTTAGTACTTTCAAAGACAAACCATTAAAACAAAAACAGTAATATTACTACATTGGAATTATCTCAAGAAGTGTCTGGAATTAATTTTGTTGTAAATTTTTTGCATGAAATATCCTAATATTCGATTATTTTTATGTTCTTTTTATTTCTGTCATATTCTATCATCTCTGTCGTTTGTGTTGATTTTATTCGATGTTTTTAAAATTAGAGGTTAAATAGGTCAAAGGAAAATTTTGTATGATAAGTTAGTTTTTTATGGTCGAATGTTTCAAAATATTCTACAAATACTTCAATTCTAGGGGGAAAAAATTAAGAAATTAACAAAAAAAAAATATGAAAAAAGATCTATTTGTTTGATTTTTTTTTTTTCATCTCAATAGATATTAATGAAAATAATTTTTTGTTTTTGAAAAAAAAAAAGATAATATAGTTTTTTATGTAAATAAAACACTCCCTTTTATGAAATCATTAAAATAGTTTTTTTACAAAAAAAATATATATAAATAATTTTTTTGAGAATAATTTTTACATCTATTATGTCTTAAACTTATGATCTTTTAAAATTATTTACTTGAGTTACACATTTTTTTTATATGTAGTTTATTTTTAATATTATTTTATATAATAATTTAAAATATTTCATATTATATATATATATATATATATATGAGAGACAAATAAATGGGATACATATAAATATTGTATTTGAAAATGTTGGAAAAAAGTATTGTAATGGATAGAAACATAGCTTGTGCCTAATGAATGATGTGTTTGAACGTGAAATAAATAAATTTGTTGTTAGGTAATGCACGAGATACACATTTTTTTATTATTGTACTCTCAACTCAATTCTATGTTTATTATAATATATATATATATATATATATATTGTACCAATAGTCATAATATGGGTGACAAAATTGAGTTTTTTATTATTATTATTTTATTTTGAAGACAAATAAATTTTAAATTATGAAAAGATATTTTTAAATTAATTATTATTTGAATTGGATCGAATTTTTTTATAAAAAATAATTTTGACTTTAAATTATAAACAGTGTATACATTAGTTAATATTCAAAATTTTAATTTTATTTAATTTTAGATATCAAATAATGTAATTAAAAAAAAGGAAAAAAATAATATCTTTTAAGGGAAAATAGAGGGCACAATGTTTAAGGAGATTGGGAGTGGGAGGGAGATAGTATGAAGACAACCATCCTTGTTTGGCGCCTATTTTAACGGTCAAAAAAAAATGTTGTGCTTCAATATTACATCACCAATCATTTTCTAGAGAAAATAAAATGTAATTTTAATTAGTCATAAAATACTTTTGTGGGCGAAAATAATAACAAAAACGAAGAAAAAATTTAAATAAATAAAATAATTAGTGCTTCTAATCTCTCTTTTTTTTTTAATTTAATAAAAAAATTTAGAAAATATAAGATTAAATGTAAATATGACTCACATTCTTTACTCCAAATGGGCTTTACAATAAGAGGCCTAAATCTATTGGATTCATACAAGTAAGCCATCAAAGAGGCAGCTTCCTAAAATATCCATTTACCTCAATCAAATACAATTTTTTTTTTTTAAAAAAAACATAATTTGGATTTCATATTTAAAGTTTTAATTTTTCTTATAATTTAATTATTTATTAAATAAAAATTGACATTAGGAATTAAGTTGATAGAAATATAAATATCAAGAAAAATATATAAATATACGCATATATTTTAGAAAGAAATTAAAACTATAGAAAATTAAATAAAATTTAAAAATTTTAATAAATAAAAAAGAAATTCATAATATGTGCATGCAAGAGTGTTCTATATATACATGGTACCATCATTCTTCATTCATAATTGAATTTATTTTCTTCTAGTTTTCCTCCACATTTTATAACTATTTTCGTTTTTTCTTAAATCAAAGTTAGAATTTAAAAATTACAAAATTTTTTTTTTCTGATTCACAATTTATGAATCAAAACTTGATTATAGTTTATATATTTTTTTAAAAAAATTATAATAAATAAATTAAAATTAAATCGAAGATTTTAAAAAATAAAAATAAATGAATAGAGTATTATTTGGAAAAACTAGACAAAGAGTTTGCATAAATACTTATAAATGCAAGAAAATAACCAAAATTCTAGTATATTATAAAAGACCACTTTAATATTTATTAAAACATCAATTAAGAACAAGAATTCAATTGTTGCTTCAATACTCTTCTTGAACTAATTTGTTCTTTCAACTTTGTGATCAATAATTTAATGTATTTCTTCAAAATTCCAATAAACTATTTCTTAGGTTACTCTTATTCATTCTTTGAATATGTTAATTCAATAACTAGTTTGATTATCCATACTTTTTGAGTGATATGTACACGAATTTCTAAAAATCGTGTGAGATATCTTTATCTCGAACAGTCAGATTCATTTTTTTTGCTGTTGCAGATATTTGAATTCGAATACACTATTTAAAAGATTATGAATCTAAAGAATTCGGTGATTACTACTACGACACTAATATAATATCAAACTATAATGAGAGTTGTAATGCTATTGACATCAATAACAAGATCATCATTTCAAGCATTTTGTCAAATGCGAGGAAAAAATACATTTGGTAGTTAAGAATCAAGGAGGATGTAAATTTTGCAGAAAATCATTGGAAATTCGGAAGAACCTCTTATGAGACTAAAGATCACTCAAGGATTCTTTCTCTCTCTCACTAATATTATATATATATATATATATATATATATATATATATATAATTTTTTTAAATAAAGATTTTACTATTAAATTTTCTTATATTTATATATTTTGTTATGCAAAATAATCATTATATACTTTATTAAATTTAAAATTTCTGAATGTAATATATAATATACTATTATTTAAATTGACTATTAAATTAATATTATTAAATTATTAAATTTTATCAATTTTTAATAATTATTTCTTAATATATTGCGACAAGCATTTCCGTTTATGATTAAAAGATTATGAGTTTTCTAATGATCAAAAATAAAAAAGTTATATAAATATTTTTTTAGAAAAATAATTTTAAAAATTATTTATAATTATTAAATGACTAAATAACATTAACATGCATATGTCTAAAATCAATAAAACATAAGTATAACAAAAACAAGGGATTCAAATAACTTCATAATTTCTTCAACTACCATTTTAAAAAAGTTTTGAATAAATTAATTTTTTAAAAAATAATGCGTTAAAAAAAAGTTTAAAAAATCAAATTAAAAATAATATGTTTGTTATCAAAATAAAATAAAATCCAGTACGTAATTGGAATATGTATACCCAATTTTCTGAGAAAAACTTCATATATATATATATATAGATATATATGTAATTGGGTGTGGAAACTACGTCGTTGTGCAGTACGTAAATGGAAAAGAAATGCTTGGAGTGTGTTAAGAGGCAAATTGGACTGATAAATTAGAATTACGGTTGAAATATATTCAAATATTTTGAAATAAATTTTTTGTATCTTTCACATTCTTTTTATTTTTTGTATAATATCAAACTCGTATACATTATATATAAAAAAGAGGAAAGAAAAGAATAATGAAATATTTTTATCATATTTACTTTCTTTCTATGATTTTTATTATTTTTAGTTTCTCTTTGTATATATTTTTTTTCTTTTTCCTACTTCTTCTGATTTGTTAATATGAACAATCTTCATCAACTTGATAATAGTAGTCCTTTATATTTACATCCTTTAGACAATCCTATTCAGATTTTGGGTAATAAGGTGTTTGATGGTAATGATTTTCAGTTTTGAAAACGGCCAGTTAAGATAGCATTATCCGCAAGGAATAAAATAGGGCTTATTGATGGTTCTATTATAGAACCAACACAACATGATGATGCTATTAGAGGATGGGAGCGAGCCAATGATATGGTGATATCTTGGCTATTAAATTCTGTTGAGAAAAAGATATAGGTGATAGCCTATTATATTGTCATAGTGCTAAAGAATTATGGTTTGAACTTGAAAGTAGATTTGGGCAAAATAGTGGAACACAGTTATTTCAACTACAAAAGGAATTAATATCTATATCTCAAGGGGCTAGTAGTATATCTACCTATTATACAAGGATTAAAAAAATTTGGGATGAATTATTGAGCCTGTGGATAATACTTTCATGTTCATATGGAGCTAGCTCACAGATTGCTAAATTTTAGGAAGATAAAAAATTAATATAATTTTTAATGAGATTAAATGAGTCTTATATAAGCATTAGATGAAATATACTGATGATGAAACCTCTCCCAATATCCAAAGCATATGCTTTGGTAGTTACTTCTAATATCAATTTCAATAGTGAATGTACTTCTTTTACTTCAGCAAGAAAGAGTGGAAGATTTTTTTCTCAAAAATAGGGAAATGAGAAATCAGGTCTGAAGGAGATTGAATGTAGATATTGTAAGAAGAAGGGTCGTACTATTGATAAATGTTTTAAACTTAATGATTATCCTGAAAATTTTGGTTGTGCCAGAAGTAGAAGAATAACATCTTTTGTTCAAAATAAAAATCATAGCAGTGATCTTACAAAATCCAATGAGGTTGATCTCTCAAGCATCAAAGCTGCTGGAATCTCACAACAACTGCAACAAATACTTGATTTTTTGAAGGACAAAACTGGGGAACAGAAAGGTGAAACTGAAGAAAAATTTAGAATTGTTTTAAGTTCTTTTCCATGTATGTATCATTCTCATAGTTTTATTGATGATTATAAAAGTGTGTGCGTTGTGGAAATGAGAATGAACCTTGGATTATAGACTGTGGGGCTACCAATCATATGACTTACAAAAAGGAATTCTTTGTTGAACTTAATTCTCTTAAAACTCCTTGCAAAGTGACTTTACCTAATGGTAAAATCATGAAAGTCAAATTTAGTAGAACCATCATTTTCACATCTAACTTTGTTCTAAGAAATGTATTCTTTGTTCCTACATTTCGATTCAATCTTATATATGTGACTAAACTAATCCAATCCTTACATGCAAACATAATTTTTACTCCTTTACACTGTCTTTTGCAGTTCCCTTCCATGAAGAAAACTCAAATTCTTGGTAAAAATCACAATGGTTTATATTTTCTTCAAACCTCTTCTAAGCATGATCATCCTTCCAAGAAACTTCCTAAACATACTGCTAATATCATTTGTGGTTGTAAACTGATCACTCCTTTTGATTCTCATGTTGCTATGAAAGTCACAAAAATGTCTAATGCTCAATTGTGGCATTATAGATTAGGTCATTTACCTATTGAGAAGATTTGTACTCTTGACCTTTCTTGTGATATCGATAACAAACTCCATGATCCTTGCATTGTTTGTCCTATGGCAAAGCAAACCAAACTTCCTTTCAATTTGAGTAGTACTAAATCTAATCATCTTTTTGAACTTGTTCACGTAGATATATGAGGACCTTATAATAATATTCTTACTTTTAATGAGTGAAAATATTTCCTTACCTTAGTTGATGATCATAGTAGGTATACTTTTACACAATCTCTAGTGTAATAAAAGTGATGCTCTCACAGTAATAAAATCTTTTGTTTCTATGGTGAAAAATCAGTTTTCCTCCGGTATCAAAACCTTTAGAATTGATAATGCTTTTGAACTTGGATTAAGTAAAGAAGCCACAAAAGTTTTTGAATAAGAGAGAATTATACATTAAATCTCTGTTAGATACACTCCTCAACAAAATGGTATCGTTGAAAGAAAACACAGACATCTTTTAGAAGTTTGTACAGCTTTATTGTTTCAATCTAATGTTCCTTTAAAATTTTGGGGACATTGCCTTGTTACTGCTACTCATCTAATCAATAGATTTCCTTCTCCTGTCTTGAATGGGAAAACTCCTTATGATTTTTTACTCAACAAAAAGCCCTCTTATTCTCATCTTAGAAATTTTGGATGTCTCTGCTATATTAGCACCATTAAACATGGAAGAGATAAATTACAACCTAGAGCTCAACCCTGTGTTTCCATAGGATATCCTGTTGGACAAAAAACTTACAAAATCCTTGATTTGCCTACATATAAAACCATAATATCAAGAGACATTATTTTTCATGAAACTATTTTTCCTTTCCATTTATCCAATACAAAACATTTAGTCTCTAGATATTTTCTTCCTATTGTTATTTCCAATGAGTTTAAAGAAACTATTGTTAACAATATTCCTAATTTTGATCACCATTCTTCACCTTCTTGCTATAATTCTCATAATTCTGAACAACATCATACTGATAATCCTCTTATTCATCTCTATCCAAAATCTCAAAATTCTGAACGTATTCTGATGCGATTCCGGTTGACGTGCTAAATAGGTGTTATTTTACCCTATGTTGATTATGAATAATTAAGGACTGCGATTGACTAATTGTCACATTTAGTCTCTATGGTGTCACTTAATCAGCCAGAACCTAAGGCAGAGTACCTATCGTGTAGCTAGTCTGTTGGAAAGTATCTACGATTTTATTAAGTTAAATATCGTACTCCCGGGGAAGTGGCAATGACTTAGTAGTAACTAGCCTTTTATCCTAACTCCTATCTTATGATCCAGTTATGCAATCTTCATCAAATACTTTGATGAGAGGGTGATCCATTCTCCACTAGGTTTAAGTCTAATTAACCCTAGAAGTGTTTTAAAGATGAGTTCTGATTCTATGTTATACTGTTCCTATATGTTGATTGACCTATATTCGAGTATTTTAGACATGTCTTAGCCTCGATTGCAACTATGTTCTGTGTCTAAAGGCGTACCACATCCGAGATTTCTAATAAACCGCCCTACCTTAATGACGGCCCTACTCACGGTTCGGGACGAAGGCATCCATGAAAGCCCTATGTCACTTCGGGGATCATACCGCTTGCCCTAGCCGCCGGCATAATCGGACTCGGCTCGGCTTCCCCTAGACTACTCTAACAGGCAGGGTGTTCAGCATGTTATTTTATCTAGCATGGCAGACACCAATACTAATTGATGCCTGTTAAACTAAACAGGTTATGATTAGACCGTTGTTAGGAATTGTCTATAACCCTAACTTTAGTTTAAAAGAGCACATTAGACATGCAGACATAGTGAATATTTAAGCAGGTGGCTATTTCCGGAAAAACATAATAACGTCAACATATAAAACAAATATACATAAACATCGTAATCTTGTATTCAAATAAGTATTTGGACAAACACAGTAACAACATATAAAGAGAGGGACCGGGGGGACTGATGCCATAAAGAAATCACCCTTTACGTAGTCACGCCATGGGAACGTACTCCTATGTATGTCGTACTGCTTGACCCGACTCTGCTCACCAGAACCTTCGGAGGACGCTTCCTCAGCCTAGTAGCTAGACTTTACCTTACGTCCTGGGCTTAAGCCTAGCCCTGTGGACTGACTCTTCAAACGCCTAGAGCTCTCTTAGGATCTCCTAACGAAATCCCGGGTATTCTATGAATACCAGAAACGAACCTATCTAGAAGCCTAAGATCTGAGACTATTTCTCAGAAACTAAAACAAAACACTAAAAGAAAGAAAACTGAGATCCGAGTCTCTGAGTGAGTTGTGTACTAGAAAATTGTACACTGGAAACCACTTAATGACTCAGATCGAGTGGAGAGGGATGAATTCAACTGCTGGAGGCCTGTGGTATTTATAGTAGCTTCCCGGAGTGAAAATTTCTGAAAAATTCGATGTGGGACAGCTTCTGGCGGTTCGGGACGCCCGTCCCGGGTCCTGGACGCCCGTCCCGGGTTCTGGACGCCCGTCCCGGTGCCTTGACTGGGTCGGGACACCCGTCCCGAACCTTTGACCGAGTCAACATTTCCAAAAATTGCGTTTTGCCCCAAAAATTGCTGTTTTGTCTACTTTTCACCTGACGCTTCCAAAATCATAAAAACCGTGAAATTGAGTAAATAATAAACAATTAATATCAATTTACTCTCAATTTCACCCTAAAACATATATAAAAACATGCTAAAAAGGTGATACGATTTTCGCGTATCATATTCAAATTAATAATCATGTTAGTATTCCTAGATCTCAAAGATCTAGAAAACCTCCCAAATTTCTTGAAAATTATGTTTGCAATTTTGCTATTGATTCTATTCCTAAATCTGCTTCACTCGTATCTAAATTTTCAAAATCCAATTTTGTCCAATGGTCATAATTGCTCCACTAGGCATGCCTTATTTGAACCTATAACTATGATGAAGCTTGCACTATACCTGAATGGCAAACTGCTATGCAAGAGGAGTTTGATGCCTTAATTGCTAATGATACTTGGGACATTGTTAATCTTCCTCTTGGGAAGAAAGCTATTCGTTGCAAATTAGGAGTTATAGATTCCAACTTGAGGGGGATGTTAAGAGGCAAGTTGGACTGATAAATGAGGATTACGGTTGAGATATACTCAGATATTTTGTAATAGATTTTTCGTATTTTTCAGATTCTTATATTAAAGCATATAGGATTGAAGATTTTATTTGAAAGGGATGATGCCTGTCTGAAGAATTATTAAAATATATTTTTAAAAGTTTTCAAATGATAATGATTAATTATAATATTAAGTAAAGTTATATTACTTAATTGAGTTAGACATTTGAAGATAATAACCAATTATGAAGATATATATATATATATATCAACAAGTTCCAAAAGTATTATCTGATGAACGCATTATGAAATATGGTCTAAATATCTATCATGTGTATACTAATCACATATGTCTGGTGAACCAGACATGCTTATAAACAATATCCTCAATCTGAAGAAAAAATGCACACACACAACACTTTCTCTCTCTCTCTCTCTCTCTCTCTCTCTATATATATATATATATATATATATATATATATATATCAAATTATTGAAAAACATGTATGTTGTATTAATTATTTGAAATATGATAATACTAAAATTTGAGGTTGAAAAAAAAAGAGAGGGTAATGGGAAGGAAGAAAGAAAGAAAAAGACAGCATTGCTTAACAGCAAAGAACATTACATGTGAAGCACATTTTAATCAAGAAAACTGCCAAAAAAGATAAGAGAAGAATGTGGAGGAAAAAAACATAAAATGAATGAATGAAGAGATAGTGGGGTGAGATTTAAGTTTGGTATGAGAGCACGTTGAGTTAAAAACAACTATTAAGTCTGCTAAATAATTATAAGATAGATTTTTTTTTAAGTTATAATTGCAATTATTACATATCAAATTTAAAAGTTTATAAATCAAAAATAAATATTAAAGAGTTTGTTTTCATATATATATATATATATATATTAATATATATATATGTGTGTGTGTGTGCGCTCTCCTACAATATTAAAGAAGGGGTGGACTTGCCACTTACACATTGGTTTCTTACATGTGGGAAAGCCATTAAAAGTTTTCATGCATGCAACTTTTTTTATAAAATAAAAATTCTTTATGAATTTTTATGAATTCGAATCTTATCTATAAATATAGATATATATATATATATATATTTATATATATTAATTATTTTTTAAAACTTAAAATTAATGTAATTAACTCTAAATTTGTTAAAATTCAAAATAACATTCGACATAGGCTTAACAACATATTTATCATGTGGAGAAATAGAAAAGCTAAGATTATGATGGGAAACAGTTGTCAAAACAAAGTCCCAAAGGTTGATTGCCAACACTCTCAGTAGTAGAGAGCACATTGATTTTTGGACCCCTGTTTTTTTTAGACTACTTTGGACCACTATCCTTGACATTGACTAAACCTTACCTCTTTCTTTTCTTTGTCTCTCTTCTATTTTTACTTATATATATAAACTTTACTCCAAAACCTAATCATCGTCTTAAAACAATTAAAAGTCTGTTATTAATTCTTCCAAACTACTAATTATTCAATATCTTATTAATATAAGAGTTAAATTTTATAAAACAATTAAAATACAGATAATAAATACGAAATACATGGTTAAACAAAGAAATGGGGCAAAATATATATATATATATATTGAAGTATTAATGATTAGTGAGGAAGTAGGATGAGGATGATGCTGGCATTTATCTGCAGGACCTTCATGTGACTCCTTAACAGTAGTAAAAGTACTATTTCTATTTTCTTTTTTTCTTTTTCCTTTGCATGTGTTTATATAAAAGGCATCTGTCCCCTCCTCTTTCTCCACCTCCAACTTCTTCCCAAACAAACAAACACAACCCCCCATCTCTCTCTCTCTCTCTCTTTCTCTTTCTCTTTCTCTTTCTCTCTCTAAATTATTGTAGAAGAAGAAGAAGAAAAAAAAAAATGAAGCAGAAGTTCCCTTGTTGTTTCTTTCTTATCCTTCTCTTCCTTATAGTATTCCTTATCATCTCCTCCCCTGTTCCTGCAGTACGTCTCTTATCAGAAAAACAAGGTGTAATTCAAGTAAGACACAACCCAATTATACATACATACACACACACACATATATATATATATATATATATTATAAACTATTATTTTTTATTATTATGTAATATAATTTTAATTGCAGAATGATTTGAAGATGATGGGGTTGCAGGATGAGGATGAAGATTGTGAAAATGGTGAGGAAAAAGAAGACTGCTTCAAGAGAAGGTTTCTTGCTGATGCTCACCTTGACTACATATACACTCAAAAACATAAGCCTAAAATTTTCCAATTATAATCTATTATATATATATATATAATATATATATATATAATATATTATATATATGTATGTATACCTCTTGCTGCTTTCTTCCACCAATGAATCATATATGGATACAAACTTTTACTATTAGATCAATTTGTAACTTCTATATATATATATATATATATATGTAGAAGAGTTTTATGAACTCTTATCATATCAATTACTATAAATGAAACTGTAAATGAAAGAGAAATAAAGGTATTTTGCAGAGTTGTAAAAGAGGGGATGGATGATAAAGGGTAAAGATTCTATATAAGATTTTCCAATCTTTTTATTTTTTTTTTCAAAAGTTATTCATTCTGTAACCAAAAGACAAACAAGAATTGAACATGACTAAAGTGGGATGATGATGATGATGAATGACTTTTGCTGGGCATATTTCTAAAAGAAATTACTTCCCACACACATTTCTTCTCAAATGCCATCACCTTTTAGAAAAATAAAAATAAAATCTTCATGTATGAGAGAATACAAGACATGTGTCAATAGACATACAATAAGGGTGTGGCTATATTTTTCCCTAAAATTTTACCCTATAATTTTAAGTTTTGAGTAAAATTGTTTACTTTAAATTTTAAATAACTGTATATATAAAGAGAGTTCCTTACCCATTTATTTATTGAATGGAAGGAAAAGCTGTATGAAATTAGGTAGGTAGGAAACTAGACAATCAATCATGTTATGGAATATGACAAAGCTTGAGGTATTTAATTTTTTTTTTGAAGAAAATAATTTTTTTAAAAAATGAATTTCTCTGTTGTCTAATCAACAACAAGAATAATAGCAAAAAGGACAATAAATAGGACCAATGTTTTTGCAAGACTAGTTAGGAAAATCAGTCATTAAAAAGAGAGAAGAATAATTGTACAAATAGCAAAACAATGCAAGTCACACACACCACAAATCAAACTTTTGACTGTAAAAAATAATTCTAAACGGAATTTATCTTTTGACATTAGAGAAGGATAAACTATCTCAAATGCACCTCTTAAAGGTTAAAATTCAACTTTTGCACCTTAAAAATTTTTTGTACATAGAATGCCCCTAACGTTTCAAAATGTCCCACTACATGCACCTTTGTTAAGTCAAACCGTTAGTGACTCAATTTTGCCGTTAGTCAACTTTTTTTCACTATTTAGTACTATTCCAATTAAGTGCATTTTTGTCCAATTTTTTAAAAAATTTTTAATTTTTTTTTTAAATTTTTTTTTCTTTCCTTCTTCTTCTTTTCTCGCTCTTCCTTCTTTCTCTCTCTATTAATTTAATTTTTTTTTCTTTTTCTTCTTCTTTTATCTCTCTTCCTTCTTTCTCTCTCCTTCTTCCTGCTCATATCTCTCTCGATCTTTGTATTTCTTATGTGGCTCTAAATTTTCTTATCTTATTTGTTATCCATATAGAAAAATTCTTAAAAAAAAAAAAAATCAACTAAGCTATTCCAACATTGATGTTAAAATATTTCAATTTACTTAATCTAAATTAATATAAATTAATTTTATTTTTTAAAAGTTGGGTATTTATATACAAAACAAAGCCAAAATTCGGGTCTGCTGTTGGAAAGGGGGAAAATTGAAATCCGACCCGATAGGTTGAATTAACCCAATCGTAACAGAATCCCGCCATAGCCTGAACCCTAGATGGCAACCGCCATGACCCAGCTAATCACCACCCTGTTGCCACCGCCTCTCCTCTTTTTCTTTCTCCCCTCATGTATAAATCAAGCTCAAAGCTTTCTTCGTCCTTTCCTCTTTTCTTCAAACCTAAAACTCAGTTCCCATTGCAACCCACTCACCTTATAAATACTCATGCAGACAAAGATCGGGAGAGATATGAGGAGGAAGAAGGAGAGAGAAAGAGGGAAGAGAGAGAAAGGGAGAAGAAAAAGAGAAAAAAAAATAAATTAATGAAGAGAAAAAAAAATAAATTAATGAAGAGAAAAAGAAGCAAGAGAGAGAGAAGAGGAAAAGAGAAAAAAAAATTAAATTAATGGAGAGAGAAAGAAGGAAGAGAGAGAAAAGAGGAAGAAAAAGGAAAGAAAAAAAATTTTAAAAAAAATTTAAAAAAATTAGACAAAAATGCTCATAACTAGAATAGTACCAAATAGTGAAAAAATATTGACTAACGGCAAAATTGAGTCACTAACGGTTTGACTTAACAGAGGTGCATGTAGTGGGACGTTTTGAAACGTTAGGAGCATTCTATGTATAAAAAATCTTTGAGGTGCAAAAACTAGATTTTGATCTTTAAGAGGTGGATTTGAGATAGTTTACCCGAGAAAAAAGAAATATGTCATTTTTATTTACTATTACACATTTATTTTACATATTCGATGTGGGATGATGACAATGTTCGGAGCTACGAAAATAATCAGATCAAAGAAGAAGAAAAGGAGGAAACTAAAGATGATTTGAAATATTTAAACATTCAGCGTCACAGGCCTCCGCCGGAAACCCATCAAGATTTTCCGTCGTCGTCACCGGTGGTGAAGGAGAACTTAAGTGAGGATGAAATCGAAGCTAAAGAAAGACTAGAACCGCTTCATATTCTAGCTGAATGTGCGGTGAAAGAATTCTATGAGCGTAGGAAGCTTATTGACCTCAATCTTCCTCCTCCGCCGGAAACCCATGAAGATTCTTCGCCATTACCGGCGGTGGTGATGAACAGTGATAAAATAAGTAAAGAAAAAACAGAGCGGTTTGAGGCTCTTCTTGATGTTGTTGAATGGGCAATGCGTGGAGTAAGAAGGTCCAAACTACCAATTAAAATTAACAAAAAAATTGATCAACTTTCATTAGCAAATTTTTTTTACGACTTAGATATTTGCCCATACAAACAGAGTACACTTTATAATGAGAAAATAAATATCTATTGAATTTATCATTTTAAGAATATTTATTTAAATTTTGATGTAATTTCATTTGATTCAATTACTTTTTGGAGGGAAAAACAGAAAATAGTTTTCACGGCTCACGAGAATCTGCTACTAGTCAGAAAAGAAAGGCAAAGAAAATCCAAGAGAAAAAAAAAAGAAAAAAAAGTCGGTACTCTTTTCTTTTCCTTTCTTTTCTTTCTTTCTTTCTCGACTGGATTAAATGGAAAAATTTCCATGGGATTGGGGACGCCGGAGAAGGATTGCCGGCAGCGGCGCCGCTCTTTCAACTACAGCTCCGATAGTAGAAGAGGCATTCTGTTCTACCGTTTCGCCGTTACCGCCCGGTCGTCAGTTTTCAATTGATCTGAATCGTTCTCCTCCTCCCGATTCTACCGATGACCACGATCCTCAACAGCGGCGGCTCGGCGGCGGTAATATTCCGGTAGTAGCGAGTGACGACAGTATAGAATCAAATCGTTCTCCTCCTCCCGATTCTACCGATGACCACGATCCTCAACAGCGGCGGCTCGGCGGCGGTAATATTCCGGTAGTAGCGAGTGACGACAGTATAGAATCAAATCGTTCTCCTCCTCCCGATTCTACCGATGACCACGATCCTCAACAGCGGCGGCTCGGCGGCGGTAATATTCCGGTAGTAGCGAGTGACGACAGTATAGAATCAAATCGTTCTCCTCCTCCCGATTCTACCGATGACCACGATCCTCAACAGCGGCGGTTCGGCGGCGGTAATATTCCGGTAGTAGCGAGTGACGACAGTATAGAATCAAATCGTTCTCCTCCTCCCGATTCTACCGATGATCACGATCCTCAACAGCGGCGGCTCGGCGGCGGTAATATTCCGGTAGTAGCGAGTGACGACAGTACAGAATTAAATCGTTCTCCTCGATTGGGAACCTCTCACGATTCCACCCTCCAAGAATCTCAAAGCAGTAATATGATAGGAATTGCCGCCGCCGCCGCCGCCGAGAGTATAAATGAGACGGCAGAGCAGATTCGTAAGAAGGATCATCGTCGCTGACGGAGAGCTCAACTAGGGAGATCGTCAACCCATATCCAAGAAATTTCTGAATAAACTTTGTAAACAGCCGACTTAGGTCACGAGATTCCCAAATTCCCAATTCCCATGATCCCAATGAACAGAATGAACAGAGTAAATCTGGATAAACAATTTTTTCCTCTCTCTCTTTTAGCCCCAAAATGTATATGGCAAAATATTCTTTTTCTAAAACACTTTACACACGCACTTCACGTGAATTTCACTTTTTTTTTCTTTTAAATTTCCGTTTCCAATTGTGCATTTCTTCAAATAGATACGACCAAAAGAAATCTAAACGAATCTGGGAAACAATCGCTCATTTTTTTTATATTCGCACCCTCAAATTTGGCTAAAAAAAAAAATATATATATATATATATATATATATATATATTATGAATATAGAAGATTCATTAAATTAGTAGATGTCCATTGATAATTGTTATTATCCTTTTATCCCAAGATAATTACGTACTTAATGAAAGATGATAAGTATCACTTGATGTCCATCTCTAAGGTGACACATGTCACCTAGCAATTAATACCGAGTGACAAGTGTCACCCTTTGTTCTTATCCTTATCTCATATTCACCTGTATAAATAGAGGATTTTCTACCCCTTTGTAAACACAACCAACAATTAACTAGAAATGATATAATAATATTCTCTCTATTTTCTACTTCTCTCGTTTACTTTTCATCTCGTTTATTTTATTGTTTTTTATATAATTTTATAATACGTTATCAATACGAGTCTCTACCAACGGGTAAAGTATTTTTGAAGTTTATTTCAAGATCAATCAGGTACGTTTTTTACCGGTACATTTTCTGTTATTATTATGTCAAATCTTATTAAACTCAAATTTATGGCTCTTGATGTCACCGGAAAGAATTATTTGTCATGGACACTAGATGCCGGAATGCATCTTGCTACAATGGGTCCGGCAGACACCGTTGTATAAAATAATGTGTCATCAACACAAGATCGTGCCAAAACTATAATATTTCTCCGTCGTCATGTTCATAAGGATTTGAAAAATAAATATCTTACCGTGAAATATCCTCTTTTTTGTGGGGAAATTTGAAAGAAAAATTCGACCACCAGAAGATGGTCGTTCTCCCAAAAGCACGATATGACTGGTTGCACCTGAAGTTGCAATATTTCAAATCCGTGAGTGAGTATAACTCCTCAATGTTTAAAATAGTTTCGTAGTTGAAACTATGTGGAGTTGATATAACGGATGATGATATGTTGGAGAAAACATACTCAACTTTTCATGCCACGGATATTGTCCTGCAACAACAATATCGTGAGAAACGTTTTAAGAAATACTCTGAATTAATTTTTGTCTTCTTGTTGCGGAACAGAATAATGAATTACTGATGAAAAATCACGAGACTCGACCTACTCCATTCCCTGAAGTGAATGCTATTAGAAATCATGATCTCGGAAGAGATCGTGGTCGTGGTCGTGGTCGTTACCGTGGTCATGGTCAAAAATATGATCATGAACGTCGTGATAAATTTAGCCCTTATAATCGTGATAATAATTTAGGTGCCAAAATATTTATGACCACCTGAAGTGGACAAAACATAATGAGAAAGGAAATGTTGTTCCGAAAAATTATGAAGACAAATGTTATCGTTGTGGCATGAAAGGTCACTGGTCTCGTGTCTGTAGCACGACAAAACATCTTATTGACTTACTTCTCAAAATTTGTCTCATGAAATAAATGATGACGATCTTGAAAATATTGATGTTGATGTGGCTAACCTGGATGTTGCTGATCTTTTCGAACATCCAGAAGGAATAATTGACCACTTGATTAGAAATAAAAGTGTCCAAAATAATTAGAATATTATATTATGTGTTATATGTTTATATTACTTTTGTTGTGATATTATATGTTTAATTTTTATTCCTGTAAATATTTTGTTAACAAAACAAATGGCTTTTGTTCAATTTTCTGGTATGAATAACGATATCGAAAGTGGTTGTCTTATTGACAGTGGAACTACGCACACCATACTAAAATATGAGAAATATTTTTCTCATCTGAATGTGGGAGAAACAAGTGTTTCTACAATAAATGGTAGTGCAAAACTTATTGAAGGCTCCGAAAGAGCTAATATAATATTACCGGGAGGAACTATGATTGCTATTGATAAAACATTATATTCCTCAAAGTCTCAAAGAAATTTATTGAGTTTTAAGGATATCCGACGTAATGGATATCATGTTGAGACTGGAGGATAATGGTCATGAATATTTGGGTATCACAAAATTGACCTCTGGTAATAAGTTTTGTTGAAAAAACTACCATCTCTATCCTCTGGCCTATATTATGTGAAGATAAATGCTATTGAGGCGCATCATTTACTAAACCAGAAGTTTACTAATCCCGTTACTTTTAAAGTTTGGCATGACCGTCTGGGTCATCCGGGATCAATAATGATGCGAAAAATTATCGAAATAACGTATAGTCATCCTTTGAAAAATCAGAGGATTTTGACTTCTGATAAACTTTCATGTGCTGCATGTTCCAAAGGGAAATTAATTATAAGACCAGCACCATTGAAAGTAGGAGGTGAAAGTCCTACATTTCTAGAACGGATTCATGGAGATATATGTGGACCGATTAGTCCACCATGTGGGCAATTTCAATATTTCATGGTCTTGATTGATGCATCGACCCGATGGTCGCATGTTTGTTTATTATCAACTCGCAACCTGGCGTTTGTGAGATTACTTGCCCAAATAATTCGCTTAAGAGCGCAGTTTCCTGATTATCCTATTAAGCGAATCCGTATAGACAATGCTGGTGAATTTTCTTCGCATGCATTTGATTCTTATTGCATGTCGATTGGAATAATTGTTGAACATCCCGTAGCTCATGTTCACACACAGAATGGTCTAGCTGAATCGTTTATTAAAAGGTTGCAATTAATTGCTAGACCACTATGGATGAAAACAAATCTCCCTACAACAGCTTGGGGACATGCAATTTTGCATGTTGTAGCACTTGTGCGTTTAAGGCCATCGAGTTATCATAAATTTTCTCTCATACAATTAGTTTTTGGTTCAGAGCTAAATATTTCTTATTTGAGAATTTTTGGTGTGCTGTATATGTTCCAATTGAACCACCCCAACAGACAAAAATGGGTCCGTAAAGAAGATTGGGGATATATGTTGGGTATGACTCCCCGTCTATTATAAGGTATCTTGAACCTTTGACAGAGGATGTGTTTACAGCAAGATTTGCTGATTGCCATTTTGATGAAAATTTGTTTCCCAAATTAGGGGGAGAGAATAAATGGCATAAGATTGAACTTGCATGGAAAACATCTTTGAATCATTTAGATCCACGCACAAATATGAGTGAACTTGAAGTTCAAAAGATTATACATTTGCAACAAATTGCAAATCAACTGCCAGATTCTTTTGCTAACTCCAGCAGAGTCACTAAATCGCATATTCCAGGTACAGATGCTCATATATGGATAGAAGTTCCTGAAGGACAGAAAGTTAATTCTATAGCTATTGAATCAAAAACACGCCAGAAGCGTGGCCGACCCCTTGGTTCCAAAAATAAAAATCCTTAAAAGAAAAGAGGAATAAATGATCCAGAAGATCATATTGATGAAACAGAAAACCAAGGGACAACTCATGAAAAGATTCCAACTACAAATGATGAAGAGAATTCTGAAATCTTGATTAATTACACCAGTTCGAATCAAAGTTGGGATCGAAGAAATGTTGTTATTGATAATGTTTTTGCATACAACGTAACCATTGATATTTTCAAGGATAATGATGATTTATATAATTTATCAGTTGAAGAATGTCGGCATAGAATTGATTGACCTCAATGGAAAGATGCGATTCAATTGGAGTTAAATTCACTAGCGAAGCGAGAAGTTTTTGGACCTGTAGTCCAAATGCCAAAGGATGTAAAACCTGTTGGCTATAAATGGGTGTTTGTGCGAAAACGAAATGAGAATAATGAAGTCGTAAGATATAAAGCACGACTTGTCGCACAAGGCTTTTCGCAAAAGCCAGGAATTGATTATGATCAAACTTATTCACCCGTTATTGATGCTATTACACTCCGATATCTTATAAGTTTGGCAGTTCATGAAAAGGTGGACATGCGTCTAATGAATGTTGTTACAACTTATCTTTATGGAAGCCTTGAAAATGAGATTTATATGAAAATCCCTGAAGGATTCAAATTACCAAAGGCTTCTAAAGGCCCTCGTGAAAATTATTCTATCAAATTACAGAAGTCATTATATGGGCTTAAACAGTCTGGACGCATGTGGTACAATCGCCTTAGTGAATTCTTATTGAATTCAGGATATAAGAATGACCAAATCTGTCCATGTGTTTTTATTAAGAAAACAGATTTTGGTTTTGTGATTCTTGCTATATATGTTGACGATATCAATCTCATCGGAACTCCAGAAGAGCTTCGAGAAGCTATAGATTGTTTGAAACGAGAATTTGAAGTTAAAGATTTTGGAAAAACAAGTTTTGTCTCGGGCTTCAAATTGAACATATGAAAGATGGAATTTTTGTTCATCAGTCAACATATACAGCTAAAGTGTTGAAAAGATTTTTCATGGATAAAGCATATCCATTGAGTATTCCAATGGTCGTGAGGTCGCTAGATATAAATAAAGACATATTTAGACCTCGAGAAAATGATGAAAAACTACTTGGTCCTGAAGTACCATATTTGAGTGCTATTGGTGCACTGATGTATCTTGCAAATAATACTCGACCTGATATAGCATTTGCTATAAATCTATTAGCAAGATTTAGTTCTTCACCAACACGACGACATTGGAATGGTATTAAACACGTCCTTAGATACCTCCAAGGGACAATTGACCTCGGATTATTTTATTCAAATGTAAATGACCCAAAACTGATTGGGTATGCAGATGCGGGTTATCTTTCGGATCCGCATAAGGCACGTTCTCAAAATGGCTATTTATTTACATATGGTAATACTGCTATATCATGGCGCTCCACGAAGCAAACAATAGCAGCAACTTCTTCTAATCATGCTGAGATAATAGCCATTCATGAAGCAAGTCGAGAATGTGTATGGTTGAGGTCAATAATACATTATATTAGAGAGAGTTGTGGTTTATCCTCCGGAAGAGAGATTCCAACTCCTCTATATGAAGATAATGCAGCTTGTATAGCTCAATTAAAAGGAGGATATATCAAGGGAGATAGGACGAAACACATTTCACCTAAATTCTTCTTTACTCATGAACTTCAAAAGAATGGTGAAATTGATGTGCTCCAAATTCGATCATGTGATAATCTTGCAGATATATTCACTAAAGCTCTTCTGACTGCAACCTTTGAGAAATTGAGATATAAAATTGGTTTGCGTCGGTTTAAAGATTTCGAGAGATCATCTCATCAGGGGGAGAAATCTACACATAAAGAATAGTGTACTTTTTTTCCTTCACTAGAGTTTTTTCTCACTAGGTTTTTATCTAGTAAGGTTTTAACGAGGCATATTCTTTATATAATGGACATCCAAGGGGGAGTGTTATGAATCCCGAAGATTCATTAAATTAGTGGATGTCCATCGTATAATTGTTATTATCCTTTTATCCCGGGATAATTACGTACTTAATGAAAGATAATAAGTATCACTTGATGCCTATCTCTAAGGTGACACATGTCACCTAACAATTAATACCGGGTGACAAGTTACCCTTTGTTTATCCTTATCTATATTCAATCCTATAAATAGAGGATTTTACTCTTTGTAAACACAACCAACAATCAATTAGAAAAATATAATAATATTCTCTCTATTTTCTACCTCTCGTTTACTTTTCATCTCGTTTATTTTATTGTTTTATATAATTTTATAAATAATAATATATATATATATATAAATAATAAAAAATATCGTCGTTTTATAATATAATACAAAATAAAAATTGTGAAATAAAATTAAAAAAATGAATTATTAGCTGGTTTAAAGATGAAGTCACAGTCTAATTAATTCAACTTCTGTTGAATCATTTTTCCTTTAGCTTTCGAATTTTGGTTTCTGCGCCGCCGCTTCCTCCCCGCTGCCGCCGCCGCCATCTTCTTCTTCTCCTTTTTTGCTTTGTACTTTAGTATGAAACCTGCTATGTAATTTCGACGGTTCCCTTGTTTTTCTATCAAAACATCTCACGCATATGTAACCTAATTAAACATGAAAAAAAATAAAAATTATAACTATAAAATCTTATTAAAAAGTAAAATTAATAAATCTATTTATATAAATTCAATACCATTCCAAAAACAATTATGAATCTCCCGCAGCGTCATGTCTGAAAATTAGGATTCCAGAGTTAGCAATACATTCATATATATATATATATATAGTATAAAAAATATATAATTAATTTAAATTAGAAGCGTACCTTTAAATATATAATACGTTTAAATATTGACCTTCCAGAAGGTGTACAATATATAATACGTATATATAGTATAAAAAATATATAATTAATTTAAATTAGAAGCGTACCTTTAAATATTGACCTTCCAGAAGGTGCACAATATATAATACGTTTGTCTAAATTCCACAACATATACCTTGGAACCAGAATTGGATCCACGCTTGTTTCATAATCCGCAAATACCTTAAAATAAAAAAAAAAAAATTAGTAATTTTAATATTTATACCGTCATTTACAAATATTATTAAAAAAAAAAAAAGATATTTCGGGCAATAATTTTTACCTCATTTACTTGAAAGTACGTTCCATTTAGTGCAAATCGTCCCTATTTGCTGTTCTGCATGGCACCTGTTTTTTTTTTTTATTATTATTTAGTATAAGATAAACTTAAATATATATTATATATATATATATATATATGTAATACTAATTTTCTTACCAAAATTGTTCCCAAAACAGTTTCTTCATCTTTGTGTTCGTTCCCTTCATCATCTGTTGGAGAAAAATTTGAAAAAAAATTAATTATCAAATGAAGTTCAAGAAAATATAATTATATTTTGTTACGATTTTTACCTGATAGCCATATTGCGAAAAGGTAATGTACCGGATCATCAATTTCTCTTCTTCCGAACTGGGAAATAAAATAAAATAAAATCCCAGACAAAAATAAATAAATAAATAAATCAGAACATAATATTTTACATTATAAACTTACCTCTTCCAATAATGGATGACCATCTGGTAACACATACCTGTATTACAAAAAGAAAAATTAAAATTGAAATTGAAATTTCGATCATAATGCAAAATAAAGTGATATATATATAACTTACACGTGATGTTCGGTATGTAAACGACGGGTATCTTTTAATTTAGGAGCTCGGAAAGAAGTAGCTTCAGGGTCATGAAGAACTAATTGATTTAATGCGATGTTTGATTCTCTTGCCTGTTTAAAATCAAAGCTTAAATTGTCATTGCATAGATCTTCAATATCTATAGTTTCCGACATTCCTGAACTGTTATTTCTGTCCGGTAATGCTAGTTCTGAAATTCCTGAACTGTTATTTCTGTCCGATAATACTAGTTCTGAGATTCCTGAACTGTTATTTCTGTCCGATAATACTAGTTCTGAGATTCCTGAACTGTTATTTCTGTCCGATAATACTAGTTCTGAGATTCCTGAACTGTTATTTTTGTCCGATAATACTAGTTCTGAAATTTCTGAAGTATTATTTCTGTCGGGTGATGCTGGAATTTCAACTATTGGTTCACAGTTTTGAAATTCATAATTTGTCTCCTCCTCGTTTTGATATTCAAAAATGCCCGGTGGTTCCAATGATGCTTCATTTTGCTGGTGGAGTTGTGATGGAAGTGTGATCTGTATATGATTAGGAACAACTTCGTTTGCCTCTTTACTTTGAAGGCGCAACTGACTGTTACTGCATTCAAATAATAATAAATTATCACAAATTTTAAAAACTTATATTAAAGAGTTAATAATGGTACAAACCTTTGAGCACTGGCGTAGTGCTTGCAGTTTGATCTCATCGGACAAACATCACATCTTGGCTTCTGTTTTGTGCAAAAAACCTGAAAATTTTTCAAATAATTTATATTGTTATTATAAACATCGTGTTCATAATCTATCATAAATAATTTGATAATATTATTTATTACTATTTTAATAATATTTCACAAATTTCTTAAAGAATGTACGAGAATATAACTATAATAATAGCGTACCTTTCCGAATGTGATCATCTGATAATGTAATTCATACCTAATCATGAGATAGTAACAGTAAACAAACATTCGAAAACAATCAATACATAAATACATACATACATATATATATATATATATATATATTATATATATATATATATATATAACAAATAGAATGATTACATACAATGTTTGTTGGTCAAGGAATTCAAGCCTAGGCCAGAGATACTCTTGAATGGCTGCTAAATTTGGGTAACTAAAAGAGAAAAAATATAATCATTAAGAAAAATACATACACAAAATTCATATATATATATATAACCCTTATACATACTCATTTAAAAGATGAAGTTCAACACCAAAAGGTAATGGTTGGAGTGGAACCCATCCCAAACGAACTACTATTCGAGCCACATTCGTATCCACCTACTCACAAAATATAAAAATGGTGATACATACATCATATACATACATATACATGTATATATATATATACATACAAAATATAAAAAATGGTGATAAGAAAAGAAATCTTACGGGGAAGGCATGATGATGAAGAGTCAAAAGTCTAACACAATCCAAACTCTTCAATCCAATTCTCTCAAAACTTAGCAAATACTCCCTACTCAAATAATAGCACTAAAATAGTCAACTTTTTTCTTAACAAAATAGAAATTATCTGATTAGATAGCAAAAGTCAACTTACCTAACTTTTTCAGTAGGAACATTTCTTAACCATTCAAGATCAATCTTACCATGATCTTCTACTAATCGATCAAGAAATTTCTGCAAAAACAAGATCATCTCTCTTTATAATCATACATACATATACACATACATATACACATACATACACATATATATATATATATATATATATATGTATATATATTGTTCATACCTTAATTATTGCAGCAAGAACATTTTGCATACCACGTTTACCTACTGTTTCTGCAACATCACTTGTACTTGCACGCCTTACAGCATCCCAATCAATTGAATCATCGTAGAAATCAGAAGTTGTATCCTTAGGTAAAGTATCATATTCTTTCCTAAATTCTTCCCAATTTATTTCGATTTCCTCCTCTTTCTTCTTCTTCTTCGACTTCTTAGTTGTTCTAATCTTATTTGTTTCTTCTGTACTTACTCTTTCAAGATTTTCATTAGTTTCACCAGCCGAATCCGTTATCCCTTCACAACTTATAATTGGAGCTCTAACTTCTGTATTAGTTGTATTCATATTGTTCGGAAATCTTGCTACAAATCTCATGAAACAATCACTAGAAACACCAAGAAATCAATGAATTATATACATATACATATATATATATATATATATATATATATATATGTAAGTATAGGTAAATAATAGAAAGTATTAAAACTCATACCTTGACATATTATCGGATACATTTTGTGTAAGAAAAACTCCGATCACTGAATCAACAACTGAGCCTTTCCATTTTGAGAAAGCCCTATCACCTGATCATTAATTCACTCCAAATCATCAGCATTTTTATTTTTTTTTTTGTTAAAAATAAAAATAGGAAAGTTTGTAAAAAAAGTTCTGATGATCAATCTAGAACATTCATGACCTTGGATTACATGCATCCGTTTAATAAACAAGAAAACCCGACTAAAAAAAATCTCCCTTTGCTCCTTCCAATAATTACGTGCATCCTTTTTCTCCTTTCCATCTTCTTGAATTAGTATCCAAGATTTAAATGCATCTTCATCTGTGAATACTTTGGGAGGTTCTGGTTTTTTCTTTTTTCTTCCTTTTGTAGGAACCAATGATAAACCCTGCTGAGAATTTTGATAATGCCTCACAATTTGATTATCATTATTATTGATAGTCAAATAACTCATTCTCCTTGCCAAATCATCCATAAAAACTGCAAATAAAGAAAATTTGATTATTCTATTTTTTTTTTTTTTTGTTAAAACCAAAAATACTAATCAAAACATATAGAGACTAGACTTACCCTCAAATTCATTGGGTATCACAATATCTCCTATCTTTACCACTAACTTACATCTCCAATCATTATATACCATCGTACTAGCCTTCTGAGTTTTGGTCTTTTGAGTTTTGGTCTTTTGAGTTTTGGTCTTTTGTAACTCCACAAACTGAAAAAAAAAAAAAAAAACAGATTAAATCTTTCTACATCCCTCTTAAATTATAGTTAAGAATAAGAATACTAAGACCTGACCTTCCTCTTAGAAGAACGTCTGGTATTCACTCTTTCTACATTTTCTACGTCTTGAATTCTCGGGATTTTAAACTGAGTTTCAGTATGAATCTCCACCTGAAAAATAAAAATTAAAAAGATTAAATCTTTATGTATCCCTCTTAAATTTAGAGCAAGAATAGGAATAGTAAGACATCACCTCATCTGGGATTATCATCTTGGAAGAACTTCCGGTTTCCATTCTTACGACATTTTCTACTTCTTGGAATCTTGGGATCATAAACTGAATTTCAGTATTTTGAATCTCCACCTCCACCTGAAAAAAAAAAAAAAAAAGATTAAATCTTTTTGCATATTCTTAATTTACTTCAAGAATAAGAATACTAAGTCATCCCCTCATTTGGGATTATCATCTCAGTGGTTTCTATTCTTATATTATCTTTTTCTTGAATTCTTGGGATTTTAAACTGAGTTTCAGTATCAATCTCCACCTGAAAAATAAAAATAAAAAAGATTACATCTTTCTGCATCCCTCTTAATTTACTTCAAGAATAACAATACTAAGTCATCACCTCATTTGGGATTATCATCCTGGAAGAACTTCCGGTTTCCATTCTTACTACATTTTCTTCTTCTTGAATTCTTGGGATCATAAACTGAGTTCGAGTTTGAGTTTCAGGGATCATAAACTGAGTTTGAGGGATCATAAATTGATTTTCAATCTTTTGAATCTCCACCTGAAAAATAAAAATAAAAAAGATTAAATCTTTCTGCATCTCTCTTAAATTTATATCAAGAATAAAAATACTAAGACATCACCTCATCTGGGATTATCATCTTGGAAGAACTTCCGGTATCCATTCTTACTACATTTTCTTCTATCGGGGGTACATTTAGGTCAAACGATAATGGAGTCTTCATCTTTGACTCAAAATCTGAAGTAACAGAGTCTATTGGTAAATAGTGTATTCTATTTCCTACTCTTTCTCTCCTTAATATAGACCACCTTTTCCTTTTAGGAACAGGAAATTCTAAAAATTTCAGAATTGCACAATTAGGTATATCTCTATATAACGGTAATACTCTCCTACCGCCGCCAATTTTCTTTCTCTTTGATCTTTTCCCTTTTGGTACCACTGGTTGTTTCAAAAATATTTCTTTTCCTCCCAATACCATACCATTGTTTAACTGATCACAAAACTTAGAATCCGAAATAATATCTGAATTCGTTATCTTTATTTGTTTGCTCCGGCGTGTATAGACAATCTCTGGGGATTTTCTCCGTTCCAGATCATTCTGGATGAATCCCGTATATTCAATCAATTCAAGATTCTTCTTTTCCTCTAGTTCTGGAGTTTGAGGATCAGAAACACACGAACCCTGTAATGGTACATCATCATCATTGCCGGAATCCATTGTTTTTTGCTTTTTTCTTCCTCTTTTACCCGATTTCGGCTTTTGATTCTTCTGTTTCTTCTCTGCTTTTGCTGCCTTCTTTTTTGGTTTCATGAAATCAAATATTTTTGGCCTATGTCTTTTCATTTTCATTCTTGGCTTTCGTTTTGGCATACTTTTGCTTTCTCCTTCCTGTAAATCTCCTTCCATGGCTATGGCTTTCAATTCACACTCATAGAGAAAATTGACTTGGTTGAGCAAACAATTCTACCTGAAATGATACGTTAAATAATAAAATTATATAATTTATTTTCTGTTCCATTTTCTTAGTAAAAGATTGAGATAATGTTGATTTAGAGAGATCATATCATTTGAAATTTAAATAAAATTATATAATAATAAAAAAAAAAGACGATGTTATTTTTACGTTTTACTATTCCAGATTTACTATTAAACTTAATTAATTATAGTTATAATCACTTAAAACTGAATCGTATTTCACGAGATAAATATTATTAAAATTTACGTATCTATAAAAATATTTATTTATTTTATTTGTTTTTGCCATGTTTATTTAATTTTTAAATTATTTGAAAGTGTTTGACTTAGTTATCACAAACTTTTTTATTTATCCCTTTTAAATTTTTTTAGATAATTTTTTATTTTTTGTTAATTTTATTAACGGTCATTTTTTTAAAAAATTGTTATATTTAAAAGAACAAAAATGTCTTTTTTAATTTCTTTTCATTCTTTCTTCTTCTTTATGCAAATCCATAAAAGTATCAACTATTCTGGAATTCATGCAAACTTTTACTGCTGCAACAAAGTTCTGTAATTTTAACTTTGCTGTTTATGCAACTTAATTGAACCTTTTTAAATCTGTAGAACCACAAGAATCCTTTAAAACTCTGAAGATATAAAAACTGTTGCATATTTTGTCAGAATTATGAGAGTTGAAGGTTTCCTGTATACATAAACTGCATCCATATTAACCCTGTTACTATTGCAATATGTTCAAGCCATGTTTTTCTTCTATCTTCCATCACCACTTAAAATTTCTCCTGCAATTTATAAAAGAAGAAGAACTAGGTTTGCATTAAAAAAAAAAAGATTTTCCTTTTAAATATAATTATTTTTATTAAATAAATTTTTTAAAAAAATGTTGACTAACAACTAACATTTTTATCCTTGTGCAACATATTCTCAGAAACATGGTTTAAAACGATAATAAAAAATAGCATTACCAGTATAATCACTGTTTTGCACAAACACGCGACATGTTCTAATACATTGTTTAGCAATATTATGAATAAACGCGACATCTTATGCGATATCTTGTGCAACATATTGTTAAAACGATAATAAAAAATATAGCATTAGGAGTATAATCATTATTTTAAACAAACTGAACATCTTCTGAAACATTATTTAAAACTAAAATAAAAATATAACATTAGAAGTATAATCACAGTTTTAGAAAAGATCTCACATCTTCTGAGATATTGTTTAAAACCATAATAAAAATAAAACGTTAGAAAATATAATCACTATTTTAGAAAGACCCGACATCTTCTGTGACATGGTTTAAAACCATAATAAAAATATAACATTACAAATTATAATCACTATTTTACAAAGACCCGACATCTTCTGACAGATTGTTTAAACTCATAATAAAAATATAACATTAGAAAGTATCATCAGTATTTTAGAAATACCCGACTGAGATATTGTTTGAAACTAGAAAGAGTCGACATCTTCTGAAAAATTGTTTAAAACCATAATAAAAATATAACATTAGAAAGTATAATCATTATTTTAGAAAGGCCCGACATCTTCTGAGACATTGTTTAAAACAATAATAAAATAATAACATTACAAACTATAATCACTATTTTAGAAAGACCCGACATCTTCTGAGACATTGTTTAAAACCATAATAAAAATATAACATTAGAAAGTATAATCCTTATTTTAGAAAGACCGGACATCTTCTAGGACATTGTTTAAAACCATAATAAAAATATAACATTAGAAAGTATAGTCATTATTTTAGAAAGATCCCACATCTTCTGAGACAATAACATTAGAAACTATAATCACTATTTTTGAAAGACCCGACATCTTCTGAGACATTCTTTAAAACCATAATAAAAATATAACATTAGAAAGTATAATATAATAACTATTTTCGAAATACCCAACATCTTCTGAGACATAGTTTAAAACTATAATAAAAATCTAATATTAGAAAGTATAATCATTATTTTAGAAAGACCCGACATCTTCTGAGACATTGTTTAAAATCATAATAAAAATATAACATTAGAAAGTATAATCCTTATTTTAGAAACACCGGACATCTTCTGAGACATTGTTTAAAACCATAATAAAAATATAACATTAGAAAGTATAATCATTATTTTAGAAAAATGGGACATCTTACGAGACATAAATAATAATAAAATAATAACATTAGAAACTATAATTACTATTTTAGAAACACCCGACATCTTCTGAGACATGATTTAAAATCATAATAAAAATATAACATTAGAAACTATAATATAATAACTATTTTCGAAATACCCAACATCTTCTGACACATTGTTTAAAACTATAATAAAAATCTAATATTAGAAAGTATAATCATTATTTTAGAAAGACCCGACATCTTCTGATACATTGTTTAAAACCATAATAAAAATATAACATTAGAAAGTATAATATAATAACTATTTTCGAAATACCCAACATCTTCTGAGACATAGTTTAAAACTATAATAAAAATATAATATTAGAAAGTATAATTATTATTTTAGAAAGACCCGACATCTTCTGATACATTGTTTAAAACCATAATAAAAATATAACATTTGAAAGTATAATCATTATTTTAGAAAGACCCGACATCTTCTGAGACATTGTTTAAAATCATAATAAAAATATAACATTAGAAAGTATAATCATTATTTTAGACATAGCAGGCATTATCTTCATATGTGGAGCTAGTGATATTCTTATATGCTAGTCAACTCTAACATTATGTTTAGATGTGGGACATGGGTTGACACCCAACAGGGACATCTTCTGAGACATTTTTTAAAAGTATAATAAAAATATAACATTAGAAATTATAATCACTGTTTTAGAAATATCTGACATTTTCTGAGATATTGTTTAAAACAATAATAAAAATATAACATTAGAAATTATAATAACTGTTTTAGAAAGACCCGACATATTCTAAAACATTGTTTAAAACCATAATAAAAATATAACATTAGAAAGTATAATCATTATTTTTAGACAGAACAAGCATCTTCTGATACATTGTTTAAAACTATAATAAAAATATAACATTAGAAAGTATAATCATTCTTTTATAAAGACCCCACATCTTCTGACACATTTTTTAAAACCATAATAAAAATATAACATTATAAATTATAATCACTGTTTTAGAAAGACCCGACATCTTTTGAGACATTTTTTAAAAGTATAATAAAAATATAACATTAGAAGTATAAAACAACCGACATGTTTTGATACATTGTTAAAAATCATAATTAAAATATAAGATTAGAAAGTATAATCAAAGAATCGACATCTTCTGACACATTGTTTAAAACTATAATAAAAATATAAGATTAGAAAGTATAATCAATGTTTTAGAAAAAACTGACAGCTTCTAAGAAATTGTTTAAAACCATAATAAAAATATAATATTAGAAATTATAATCACTGTTTTAGACATACCAGGCATACATTGTTTAAAATCATAATAAAAATATAAGATTAGAAAGTATAAATACTGTTTTAGACAGACCAAACATCTTCTGAGACATTATTTAAAACCATAATAAAAATATAACATTTGAAAAGTATAATCAATGTTTTATACAGAGCCGACATCTTCAAAAACATTGTATAAAATCATAATAAAAATATAAGATTACAAAATATAATCATTATTTTAGAAAGACCCGACATCTTCTGACACATTTTTAAAACGATAATAAAACTATAATATTAGAAAATATAATCATTGCTTTAGAAAGATCAAACATCGTTTGAAACATTGTTTAAAACCATAATAAAAATATAAAATTAGAAAATATAATCACTGTTTTGGACAGAGACGACATCATCAAAAACATTCTATAAAAATATAATAAAAATATAAAATTAGAAAATATAATCACTATTTTAGAAAGATATGACATTTTCTGACACATTTGTTTAAAACTATAATAAAAATATAACATTAGAAAGTATAATCACTGTTTTAGAAACAAGCGACATCTTTTGAGACATTGTTTAAAATCATAATAAAAATATAAAATTAGAAAATTATAATCACTATTTCATCTTCTGAGACATTGTTTAAAACCATAATAAAAAGAAAACATTAGAAAGTATAATAACTATTTTAGAAACATCCAACATTTTCTGACATATGGTTAAAATCATAATAAAAATATAACATTACAAAGATCTGACATCTTCTTTTAGACATTGTTTAAAACCATAATAAAAATATAACATTAGAAAGTATAATCACTGTTTTAAAAAGACCCGGCATCTTTTGAGACATTTTTTAAAGTATAATAAAAATATAACATTACAAGTATAATCATTGTTTTAGAAACAACCGACGTGTTTTGATACATTGTTAAAAACCATAATAAAAATAAAACATTAGAAGTATAATCACTGTTTTAGAAAGACCCGACATCTTCTAAGACATTGTTTAAAATCATAATAAAAATAAAACATTATAAAGTATAATTACTATTTTAGAAAGACCCACATCTTCTGAGATATTATTTAAAATAATAATAAAAATATAAAATTAGAAATTTAATCACTGTTTTAGACAGACATCTTTTGAGACATTGTTTAAAACCATAATAAAAATATAACATTACAAATTTTAATCACTGTTTTAGACACATCATCTGAGACATTGTTTAAAACCATAATAAAAATATAACATAAGAAATTTTAATCAACAAATCAAACATCTTCTTTTAGACATTGTTTAAAATCATAATAAAAATATAACATTAGAAAGTATAATCACTATTTTAGAAAGACCCGACATCTTCTGACACATTGTTTAAAAATATAACATTAGAAATTTTAATCACTGTTTTAAAGAGATCAAACATCTTCTGAGACATTGTTTAAAACTATCATAAAAATCTAATATTAGAATGTGGATAACACTGAAATAATTTTTTTTATTATGTATAACAAACAATAAAATATTTTATATAATATTTTTTAAAAATATATTATTAATTTATGAAAGGACAATTCAAAGTGTAGGTAAAATTGACAATTTCTTATTTAGCCTCAACTATTTAATATTTAATGAGTAATGTAAAAATTAATTATTTATCTTAAAAAAATATAAATAAATGAATCGTGTATATATATATATATATATACCTTTTTTTCTTTTTCTTTTCTTTTTTGTTAATTTTAAAACATTTTATCCTATAAAACTAATAAATCTATCAAAATCATAAATAATATCTGAATTAAACTATAACTTTTAATTTTTAGTTAATTTTTTATATTTACTCACAAAATAAATTATTTTCAATCAAACAGAATTATTTTACTTGACTACTTCATCTATAAATATTATAAATAATATTATATATATATATATATTGAGATGTATGAAAATACCCTCATGCTGACAAGTCAAATTACACAAGGCGAGTGGGACTCACCGGGCTTACGTAACAATCCACCTAACATGGCATGACGGGCCCACTTCGCCACACGCCAACCCCTACGATGGACCACGCTGCTACCCCGCCTCACCTCGGGGGCGAAGTCACCCCACACTGGTCACTTCGGGGTGGACCCACTGATCCATCACACTCCTAGAACCGTCTCCGATGGTCAACATTAGACTCCACAATGGATCGCAGTCAAAGATCCCCCAACGTCTTACTAAAAAGGGGATCTCATATATTCTCCACAAAATCTGGTAACCACCAGATTTTCCGTAACAAATCGCCTACCTACCTATCGCAAGGGCGATTTATAAATACCACCCCCATAAAGGTAATGAGGGTAAAACCAGATTACTCTACTAAATCTCTGTCAAGCTATCCACCCATAAATACCACCCCCATAAAGGTAATGAGGGTAAAGTCAGATTACTCTACTAAATCTCTGTCAAGCTATCCACCCTACAGTCAAAATCACTGACTTTACCTTAGGAGGGTTTACCGGAGACCTTCCACCCTCTACGTAAATTTTTCTATTTTGCAGGCCTAGCAATCCTCCCACGACACATAAACAACACAGATAGTGGTATTTGGCAGAGAGACCATCAAACGACGCCGGATAATTGACGCCGATTTTTGATGAATCAGTTTGGTTCCGTTACCGGGAAATCGTAAGTACCTTACTTTCCCACCTTTCAACTTTATATATATATAGATCATATAATTTTATAACACTAAGGACTTACTCTACTCAATTAAGTTCTAATTCTGATATTGTTCGTCTACAGCTTCCACAATCTATATAAAGTTGACAATATATATATATATATATTATATATATATATATATATATATTGTCAACTTTATATAGATTGATGATATATATATATATATATTGTCAACTTTATATAGATTGTGGAAGCTGTAGACCAACAATATCAGAATTAGAACTTAATTGAGTAGAGTAAGTCCTTAGTGTTATAAAATTATATGATCTATATATATATATATATGTGTGTATATTTAGTATAATATATATAATATAGTAATTGGTGTGGAGATATAGGGAGAGAGGGAGAGAGGAAGGTTGAGAGAATTGGTTCTCGGGAATGGTCTCGGGAAATTGGGAAATGAAGATGCAATTGTATCAAAATCAAAATCCTTTCTTTCTATTTCTATTTCACTTCTATTTCAAAAGAGGTCAAACAACAAAGAAGAGAAAGGTCCTCTTATATAGATACATACGGTAGTACAATTGCCACCATTGCCAATAATATATATATATATATTTCTATAGTGTCATTGCCATCATTGCCACCATTGCCACTAATATATATATATATATATATAATATATATAATATATATATATATATATATATATATATCCTCTATAGTGTCATTGCCATCATTGCCACCATTGCCACTAATATATATTACAAAGTGCATGTGCCTCTCCTCATCTTCCAATTCTTCATCTCGTCCTTGTGTGTATATATATATATATATACATATATACATAAATAAATAAATATATATATATATATATGATCCATTTTCAGTCAATTTTATTGAGATGATGGACATCCATTAATTTAATGAATCTTCGTGATTCATAACACTCCCCATTGGATGTCCATTACATAAAGAATAGGCCTCGTTAAAACCTTACTAGATAAAAACCCAGTGGGAAAAAAATCTAGTGAAGGAAAAAGAGTACACTATTCTTCATGTGTAGATTTTCCCCCTGATGAGATGATTTCTCGAAATCTTTAAATCGACGCAAACCAATTTTATATCTCAATTTTTCAAAGGTTGCTGTTAGAAGAGATTTAGTGAATATATCTGCAAGATTATCACGTGATCGAATTTGAAGCACATCAATTTCACCGTTCTTTTGAAGTTCATGAGTAAAGAAGAATTTAGGTGAAATGTGTTTCGTCCTATCCCCTTAATATATCCTCCTTTTAATTGAGCTATACAAGCTGCATTATCTTCATATAGAGGAGTTGGAATCTCTCTTCTGGAGGATAAACCACAACTCTCTCTAATATAATGTATCATTGACCTCAACCATACACATTCTCGACTTGCTTCATGAATGGCTATTATCTCAGCATGATTAGAAGAAGTTGCTGCTATTGTTTGCTTCGTGGAGCGCCATGATATAGCAGTATTACCATATGTAAATAAATACCATTTTGAGAACGTGCCTTATGCGGATCCGAAAGATAACCCGCATCTGCCAATCATCATTTACATTTGAATAAAATAATCCGAGGTCAATTGTCCCTTGGAGGTATCTAAGGACGTGTTTAATACCATTCCAATGTCGTCGTGTTGGTGAAGAACTAAATCTTGCTAATAGATTTATAGCAAATGCTATATCCGGTCAGTATTATTTGCAAGATACATCAGTGCACCAATAGCACTAAATATGGTACTTCAGGACCAAGTAGTTTTTCACCATTTTCTCGAGGTCTAAATATGTCTTTATTTATATCTAGTGACCTCACGACCATTGGAATACTCAATGGATATGCTTTATCCATGAAAAATCTTTTCAACACTTTTGCTGTATATGTTGACTGATGAACAAAAATTCCATCATTCATATGTTCAATTTGAAGTCCGAGACAAAACTTAGTTTTTCCAAAGTCTTTGACTTCAAATTCTCGTTTCAAACAATCTATAGCTTCTCGAAGCTCTTCTGGAGTTCCTATTAGATTGATATCGTCAACATATATAGCAAGAATCACAAAACCAAAATCTGTTTTCTTAATAAAAACACATGGACAGATTTGGTCATTTTATATCCTGAATTCAACAAGAATTCACTAAGGCGATTGTACCACATGCGTCCAGACTGTTTAAGCCCATATAATGATTTCTGTAATTTGATAGAATAATTTTCATGAGGGCCTTTAGAAGCCTTTGGTAATTTGAATCCTTCAGGGATTTTCATATAAATTTCATTTTCGAGGCTTCCATAAAGATAAGCTGTAATAACATCCATTAGACGCATGTCCACCTTTTCATGAACTGCCATACTTATTAGATATCGGAGTGTAATAGCATCAATAACGGGTGAATAAGTTTGATCATAATCAATTCCTGGCTTTTGCGAAAAGCCTTGTGCGACGAGTCGTGCTTTATATTTTACGACTTCATTATTCTCATTTCGTTTTCGCACAAACACCCATTTATAGCCAACAGGTTTTATATCCTTTGGCGTTTGGACTACAGGTCCAAAAACTTCTCGCTTCGCAAGCGAATTTAACTCCGTTTGAATCGCATCTTTCCATTGAGGCCAATCAATTCTATGCCGACATTCTTCAACTGATAAAGGATCTAAATCCTCATTATCCTTGAAAATATCAAGGGCTACGTTGTATGCAAAAGCATTATCAATAACAACGTTTTTTCGATCCCAACTTTGATTCGAACTGGAATAATTAATTGAGATTTCAGAATTCTCATCATCATTTATAGTTGGAATCTTTTCATCAGTTTCCCTTGGTTTTCTTTTCTATTTCATCAATATGATCTTCTGGATCATTTGTTCCTCTTTTCTTTCGAGGATTTTTATTTTTGGAACCAAGGGGTCGGCCACGCTTCTGGCGTGTTTTTGATTCGATAGCTATAGGATTAACTTTCTGTCCTTCAGGAACTTCTATTCGTATAGGAGCATCTATAGCTGGAATATGCGATTTAGTGACTCTGCTAGAGTCAGCAAAAGAATCTGGCAGTTGATTTGCAATTTGTTGCAAATGTATAATCTTTTGAACTTCAAGTTCACTGATATTTGTGCGTGGATCTAAATGATTCAAAGAAGTTTTCCACGCAAGTTCAATTTTATGCCATTTATTCTCTCCCCCTAATTTGGGAAACAAATTTTCATCAAAATGGCAATCAGCAAATCTTGCTGTAAATCACCCGTCAAAGGTTCAAGATACCTTATAATGGACGGGGAGTCATACCCAACATATATCCCCAATCTTCTTTGCGGACCCATTTTTGTCCGTTGGGGTGGTTCAATTGGAACATATACAGCACACCCAAAAATTCTCAAATAAGAAATATTTGGCTCTGAACCAAAAGCCAACTGTATGGGAGAAAATTTATGATAACTCGATGGCCTTAAACGCACAAGTGCTGCAGCATGCAAAATTGCATGTCCCCACTGCTGTAGGGAGATTTGTTTTCATAATAATGGTCTGGCAATTAATTGCAGCTTTTAATAAATGATTCAGCTAGACCATTCTGTGTGTGAACATGAGCTACAGGATGTTCAACAATTATTCCAATCGACATGCAATAAGAATTAAATGCATGCGAAGTAAATTCACCAGCATTCTAGACGGATTCGTTTAATAGGATAATCAGGAAATTGCGCTCTTAAGCGAATTATTTGGGCAAGTAATCTCGCAAACGCCAGGTTGCGAGTTGACAATAAACAAACATGCGACCATCGGGTCGATGCATCAATTAAAACCATAAAATATCGAAATTGCCCACATGGTGGACTAATCGGTCCACATATATCTCCATGAATCCGTTCTAGAAATGTAGGACTTTCAGCTCCTACTTTCAATGGTGCTGGTTTATAATTTTCCCTTTGGAACATGCAGCACATGAAAGTTTATCAGAAGTCAAAATCCTTTGATTTTTCAAAGGATGACCGTGCGTTGTTTCGATAATTTTTCGCATCATAATTGATCCCGGATGACCCAAACGGTCATGCCAAACTTTAAAAGTAACGGGATTAGTAAACTTCTGGTTTACTAAATGATGCGCCTCAATAGCATTTATTTTTGCATAATATAGGCCAGAGGATAGAGATGGTAGTTTTTCCAACAAAACTTTATTACCGGAGGTCATTTTTGTGATCCAAATATTCATGACCATTTTCTTCTATAGTCTCAACATGATATCCATTCCGTCGGATATCTTTAAAACTCAATAAATTTCTTTGAGATTTTGAGGAATATAATGCTTTATCAATAGCAATCATAGTTCCTCCCGGTAATATTATATTAGCTCTTCCGGAGCCTTCAATAAGTTTTGCACTACCATTTATTGTGGTAACACGTTTCTCCCACATTCAGGTGAGAAAAATACTTCTGTATTTCAATATGGTGTGCGTAGTTCCACTGTCAATAAGACAGACACTTTCGATATCGTTGTTCACAGAAATTTGAACAACAGCCATCTGTCTGATAACAAAATTTTACATAAAAAAAAAATTAAGCATATAATATTACAATAAAAGTAATACTAAAATATTACAATAATTAGATAATAATATTCTAATTATTTTTGGACACTTCCATCTCCAATTAAATGATCAATTCTTCCTTCTGGATGCTCGAAAAAATCAGCAACATCCAAGTGAGTTATACCAACATCATTATCTTCAAGATCTTCATCATTTCTTTCATGAGGTAAATTTTGAGAAGTAAAATTTGCCTCAACATTTTTACCTTTCCCTTCAATAGATGCTTGATATAAATCAACAAGATGTTTTGCAGTGCGACAAATACGAGACCAGTGACCTTTCATGCCACAACGATAACATATGTCCTCATAATTTTCGGAACAGTATTTCTTTTCCCATTAGTTTTATCCACTTCGGGTGGTTATTAACATTTTTGGCACCTGAAGTATTATTACGATTGTAAGGGCCAAATTGATCACGGCGTCCATGATCATATTTTCGGCTATGACCACGGTAATGACCACGACCACGATCTCTTCTGGGATCATGATTTCTAAACAGCATTCACTTCAGGGAATGGAGTAGAACCAGTAGGTCGAGTCTCGTGATTTTTCATTAATAATTCATTATTTTGTTCCGCAACAAGAAGACAAGAAATTAATTTAGAATATTTCTTAAAACCTTTCTCACGATATTGTTGCTGCAGGACAATATTCGTGGCATGAAAAGTGGAGTATGTTTTTTAGCATATCATCATCTGTTATATTATCTCCACATAGTTTCAATTGTGAAACTATTTTAAACATTGCGGAGTTACTCGCTTATGGATCTGAAATCTTGCAACCTCAGGTGCAACCAGTCATACCGTGCCTTTGGGAGAACGACCATCTTCTGGTGGTCGAATCTTTCTTTCAAATTTTCCCACAAAATAAAAGGATCTTTCACGGTAAGATATTCATTTTTCAGATCTTCGTGAAGATGATGACGAAGAAATATTATAGCTTTGGCACGATCTTGTATTAATGATATATTATTTTGTACGATGGTGTCTGCCAGACCCATCGCAGCAAGATGCATCTCGGCATCTAGTGTCCATGACAAATAATTTTTTCCGGTGACATCAAGAGCCACAAATTCCAATTTAGTTAAATTTGCCATAATAATAATAAACGTACCTGTCTGATAACGTACCGGTTGTAGATAATCGTGTTGTTGGTAGAGACTCGTGCTGATAACGTGTTATAAAATTATATGATCTATATATATGTGTGTATATATTTAGTATAATATATATAATATAGTAATTGGTGTGGAGATATAGGGAGAGAGGGAGAGAGGAAGGTTGAGAGAATTGGTTCTCGGGAATGGTCTCGGGAAATTGGGAAATGAAGATGCAATTGTATCAAAATCAAAATCCTTTCTTTCTATTTCTATTTCACTTCTATTTCAAAAGAGATCAAACAACAAAGAGGAGAAAGGTCCTCTTACTCTTATATAGATACATACAATTGCCACCATTGCCAATAATATATATATATATATATATTCTCTATAGTGTCATTGCCATCATTGCCACCATTGCCACTAATATATATATATATATATATATCCTCTATAGTGTCATTGTCATCATTGCCACCATTGCCACTAATATATATATTACAAAGTGCATGTGCCTTCTCTTCATCTTCCAATTCTTCATCTCGTCCTTGTGTATAATATATATGTATATATATATATATATATATATATAATCCATTTTTTATCAATTTTATTGAGATGATGGATATCTATTAATTTAATGAATCTTCATGATTTATAACACTTAGTAGAATAAATACACACATTTTATAATTTGGGCTTCGGGCCTTAGTTGTTAATATTACTTTCATAAAAATTACTTATAAACGTGGGAGGAACGAACATTTGTTCAAATCGATTCAATGAATTTATACCCAAAACATATCTCAATTAATTTTATTTTTTTATTTAAATTTCTATGTACCTTGTATGAATTAAATACATTTTGACTTTTTGTAATGTCAAAATTAGATCAAATTTTTTTTTCTTTTTTATGTCTTAGATTTGTGAATTATTTAAAATATTACAACTATTCTAATTCAACTTAATAAAATATTTTATAACTCAAAACATAATTGTACATTTAAAAACTTCTCTTAACTTAAAAATTTAAACTTTAACTCATAAACATAATTATCTAAAATTTTAGAACCAAAATTACACAAGTCTTTCAAATTAAAAGAATAAAAAATATTGTTGAATAAAAAATAAATTTATTAAAAATTCCAAAAATAAAGAAAAAGAAAAACTTAATTGTAGCCGTAAGAGCTTAAGTCAGACAAAAAAAACACGTCTTTTTTTCACCCTTTTTTTATATATAATATTCTCAAGGATTCGTTATAAAAATATAAAATAATTTTATATGGTCGAATAAATCGCAGATCTTTAGCAAATCAGATCAAATTAAATCCCTACACTTTAGGAATTATTGATATTATGATTGATTTTATCTTTTTTTTTTTTTTCTTACATAACTCCTATGATGTAATATAAATAGGTAATTTTAATAAAATATAATTACTCAATACCAATTCAACTTATATTATATAGATTTTTCTTATAAACAGGAAAGAGAAAAAAATTAAGACAAAAATGTTTTTAAAAAATTTATATGGCTGATAATTACAATAGTTAAAAAAAAATTAAGGAACCATTAATCATGGATATTAATGATGATGATGATCTCATTGCTTATGTAAGCATTATCTTTTAAGGTTACTGGAGAGATCTCCCTGTGAGGATTAGTTGGACTAGTTGGACCAAATGAAAGAAAAATGAAAACCATAATCATAAAGTAATCCAATCTACTGAACCATGGAAATTTATTCAAAGAAAAAAAAAAGAAAAAATTGGTTTATTAACTTCTAGATTCCACCAAACAAGCAGTCTTGAGAAAATTATAATTAATATATATATATATATATATATATATATATATATTAAATTAAGTTTATGAAAAATTATATATTATACAATTTGTTATATGTATATATTATTGTATTTATTGTAGGATAAAACTAAAGAGAACCGACAAAGCTGAGAATGAAAACTAAATTTTGTTTTTGAGTTGACATTTTAGAGAACAAACCGACACCCAAAAATAATCATATTTAATAATCAACCACAAAATATTGGTCCTCAAGAATAATGTCACTATTCAAAAGCTCTCAAAAAAAAAAACCAAATTGTGGCGACAAATTCTCTTATTATATATATAATATGATAATTTTGACTTTTTCTTTTACTATCCGTGATATTGAACACATAAAACGTTATTATTAATTAAATAAATAATAATAATTTATTATATATTATTTTTTTATATAAAGTAAAAACATTATATTATATATATATATATATATATATATATATATATATATATATATATATATATATATATATTGGATCGTAGAGAATTGGAAATGGTACGTGGAGAATCAGAGAAATGAATGAGAACCTAGAATTAAGTGGACACAAAAGGGCTAATTAAAGTCAACTAAGCGGAGATAATTTTTCATTTTCAAAATTTTTTTTATTTCTTATTTTTTAAAAAAATAAAAATTCCTGGTTTATTAATTGAATTAGGTGATGAGCGCTGAAAAAACAGGTTGCCACCTCCCACGTCTTTATCTACTCCTGCGACTTTTTGTACTTCGAACCCGACTTCTCCATAAGATATTGTAACAAATAATTTATTGATTTGGACTATTGATCATATGATAAGATATTGTGAGTATGATAATTAAATTTTTTTTTTCAAATATAATTTTACAAAAATTTAATATAAAATATATTAATTATTAATTTTAAATATTTGTTTTGGTATAGTCACAATGAAAACTATCATATTTCAAATCGTCTGATTTTATTCAATTGAGTAATAATAATAAAAAATTCAATAATTAACTATTTTTAAAAAAAAAAACTTTTAATTTAATACAATAAATAAATGTATCAGAGAATTCAATAATGACGTAAAAGACAAAAATTTGAATATGCTCTCATTAAAAATTTATCTAATTTTGAAATTTCCTACATACATGTAACCCTATAAAAATTTTGTGGGGGAGGGGGGGGGGTTTGAGGGGAGGGGGGTGGGAAGAAATGAAGAAAAACCTACTCTAGAAAAATTCCTTTAGGTAATGCTATGATACATACATATATATGTATGTATCATAGCATTACTAAAGGAATTTTTCTAGAGTAGGTTTTTCTTCATTCTTCCCCCCCCCCCCCCCTCCCCCACAAAATTTTTATAGGGTTATATATATATATATATAAACCATGATAGATTAGACTATGGTTGGTTGAAGAAGGAAAAGAAAATTAAATTCTTTTCTTGAATTTATTTAATTTTTTTCAACTGATATTTATTGTATTATTCGTCATTCGTTTATATAATATTTATTTAATAAGATTTACTTATAAATATATAAGAGAAGAATTTTGGTTTTTTTTTTTTTTAAGTAAATGAAATGCAGAGTGACGTATTGGTTATATACATACATACTTTTACTTGTGGATTAAAGAAACATTCTATTTATAGAAGAAAAGGTTAAGTCTCCGTTAGTTATATAACTTGATTTGGAAATTTTGTCATGACACTTGTCAAAAGTTAATTTGCTATTTTCTCTCGGATAGATTTACCTAATGTGACGAGGAAATTATATGCAAGAGATTTTATCCAGATTGTCGGAAGTCTTCTAGAATCTCATTTGGTAAAAAAAAAACAACGCGGTAGAGAATTCCACTTGGATTCTCATTATATAAAGTTAATGGGAAAAAGAAAAAAAAAAAGAAAATAAAGGGTGAGAATTCAATTCAGAATTCTAAACATATATAAGTTATAAAGGATAAAAGAAAATATATAACTTTTATATATTTATATACATATATATTGATTCATCGAGTTTGACGTCACGTGTCAATTAACCGGCATCATCTGATGATCTTTGCCAAAATATCTTCATCTAAGTGACTGTTTCGCTGGTGCTTTGATAAAGATTTCCTCCGTGAATATCTGCAAAATAGAGAAATTGGAGACAGAGGGTGAGGGACCTCCGACGAACCCTCCGATGATAAAGTTAGTATTCTTGAAATCTGACTAGTGAATATCTGAAATTGGCAGAGAATTTGTTGAGTTATCTGACCTTACCTTTTATCCAGCGTATTTATAGGAATAAATACCCTGAGAAATAGATACATAGTGAAGAATATACTTTTAACCGAGTGAGATAAACTGTTGGTCAAAAATATTTTGGAAGAATCTTGACTAGCTGGTAGTCAAGATATTGGCGAAGTGGGTTGTCTGAGAGGCAAGACCGTCGACTTCCGTGCCTTGTTTAGCAGAGTTGTGGGCTCCGATATGCTTGGTAGATGGACACGTCAGATCTTTCACTCCACGTCAATACATGATAATTTTATACTTCTCAATATATTTTAAAATATTTTGTTACGCGTCTTTATTATATTTCAAATTCCTATAAGTTTATTATATTTTATTAAAAAAGAAAAAGAAAAAAGAAAAGAAAAGAAGAAGAGAGAATTACGGGCAATAGTCTTCTCCTGAAGTCAAAATATTTAATAATCTGAAAGTGCCCGTGAACCGCCAAGCACAACTGTTACTAAATTACTAGTTATAGAGAGAGATAAAGAAAAATATGAATGCAATGACTTCAGTGGTGATATGCTAAACGTCGTATTCTTTTTTTTCTTTTCTTTTTAACTAATTCACAATATATAAATATATATATATGTATATGTATATACTTCTTAAGTCCAACTTCCTCTCTTCCCTTTTTTTCTATACAAGACAAATATGTACCAACTATTTTTTTGAATTGGTTTACTACTCGTTTTCTATATAAATATGTATCCCACTATCTATTCTCCTCATTAAACACAAATCAAATTTGATCTAAACCTTTTCTTTTTTTCTCTCTCTCTCTCCTCCAATTTTTGCTGTTCCTAGCTAAAGAATGAAGGTCAAGAAAGAAAGTTCAAGAATCATCAAACCCTTGTACCAAGAAGGTATCCCTAAACCTTCTACAACAGATTACATACCCTTAAGTGTCTTTGATAAGGTCACTTACGATGCCCATATTGCCATTATTTACGCTTACAGTCCTCCAACCCCTCCAAATGAAACCCTTGAGATAGGGTTAAGGAAGGCATTGTCCATCTACCGGGAATGGGCCGGTAGACTTGGCATGGACGTCGATAATGCGGCCGACGTCCAACAATCGCCGATAACAACAGTTATTCATTTGAATGATGCTGGCGTGAGATTTGTCGAAGCATCAATGGACGCGAATCTTGATCAAGTAATGGCTAATGATGTAATTAGGCCATCATCATTTTTGCTAAACCTTCACCCTAGTTTACAAGGGAATATTGAAGAATTGGTTCAAGTTCAAGTCACTAGGTTTACTTGTGGATCAATGGTGGTAGGTTTTACTGCTCACCACTTCGTCGCGGATGGACAAGCAACCAGTAATTTCTTAGTTGCATGGGGACAAGCTTGTCGTGGAGTAGAAATTAGCCCTCTTCCTCTCCACGACCGCTCCATCTTTTTCAAGCCACGTGAACCACTTCGTATTGAATTCGAACATCGTGGCATTGAATTCATGACTCCTCCAAAATTCGATAAGGTACATCCTCTCTCAAGAACTGACATTAATGACGATTTTAGCCATGGAGTTGCCGTGGAACGTTTTCATTTCTCAATGGAGTTTCTAGCCAATCTAAAATCCAAAATATCGAATGATAATAATAAAAAACCATATACCACGTTCGAAAGTTTAGTGGCACATTTGTGGAAAGCCATAACAAAAGCTCGTGGAATAAGCGCGTGTCAAACCACGCACGTCAAAATATCGGTCAACGGTCGGATGAGAATGTGTCCAAAAATACCTAACGAGTATTTCGGAAACTTAGTACTTTGGGCATTTCCGACAGAAAAAGTTAAGAATTTACTCCGAGAGCCGTTACCTTACTCCGCCAAGCTCATCCGTGACACGGTGGCAAAAGTGAACGACAACTATTTCCGATCATTCATCGATTTCGCAAATCACAAAGCAATTAGAGAAGAAAATCTTGTACCTACTGCTGACATGAACAAATCCGCCGAATGCCCTAATCTTGAAGTTAGCAGCTGGTTAAGGTTTCCATTCTACGACTTAGATTTCGGCGGTGGATGTCCGTACATATTCATGCCGTCGTATTACCCTACGGAAGGAACCGTTTTACTATTACCGTCGTTCAAAGCTGATGGAAGCATAGATGCTTACATTTCCCTTTTTGAAGATCACTTGGTTTCGTTCAGACAACTTTGCTATGCATTGGATTAAAACCCTAAATGCATAATATATTTTTTTTTTTTTTTTTTCTATATACATTGTAACTGCTTTTTGGTAGATTAATATATACTTTGATAAGAAGTAAGTATCAATTAGCTATATACTATATATATATATATATATATATAATATTATATAACATTTATTTTCCCTTCATTTTTCCTTCAAATGTATGATTTTCTTTTTCCATTACTAAGTCTTCTGCCAGCTATACAATATATATATATATATTGGTCCAAATAATTGGGCTGTCACCACTATTGTCTCCTTGAGTTCTCACCGTTTTATTTTTGGGTATCTTCCCAAAAATCTCATATTAATAGAGTTAGTGAAATTAGTCAACTATATTATTATATATATATATATCCGAAAACAATGTTTATTTGTAAGAATTTCCTCTAATGCTCATATCATGGAATATGTTTTCGGGAAAATGCTACAAATACACTGTTGTGAGTGACAAAGTCAATTAGGATTCGATTTTGAATTATTGTTAACTTCAAAAAATAAAAAATTGATTAATAATTTTAAATTAATATTTATATATTTTATTAACTGTTATATTATGATTTAGGTGTATATACAGCTATAGGTAGGTAGCTAGCGGGTATTGACGAATCAAATTTCCAGGCTTGCAATTTTTATATTAATTAATTAATTAATCTACTATTCATTTTTATTTATTTTATATATATATTATATATATAATATATATATAATATATATATATGGGTAATAATCATTTGGTGATAAATGGGTAATTTAAAATGAGAAAAGATCTCAACACCCCATAGTTTTAATTATTCGTAGTGGTTAATTAAACTTTATAAACGGATGACCGATCGACATTAGATTTATTTGATTTAGGAAGATATTATTGATATATTCCCATAGTTTTAATTATTCGTAGTGGTTAATTCAACTTTATAAACGGATGACCGACATTAGATTTATTTTATTTAGGAAGATATTATTGATATATTCTTATTATATACCATCATTTTATTCATAATTATAATTATAAGGTTTATGATTTAATATATTTTTTTAATTTTGGGGAATTATTTTAGATTTTTTAAAAGAAATTTTTTTTATAAATATAGAGAAAATAATTATTCAATATCATTCATTAAAAAAAAAGATTATTAATTTAAATCATTTACAATTATAAGTGAATTTTTTATATTATAAGGCATCTAATTTTTATCATAAAATTTTTATTAATCTAGATTTGGTTCAAATTGATTTGTATATATATATATTGTTACATAATTTAAGTATTTTGGTATAATTAAAAATTGTAGTGTAAATATTACATATATTGGTAGATTTGATATCTATTATAACTATAAGTGTTTTTTAAAAACGTAAATTAAAAAAATGGAAAAAGAAAAAAGTGAGTAGGTAGGTTTATTGCTCAACCCTACTTTTCCAAACCTAATCCAGTGGATAAATTCCCAAAATATGGACAAATTGACTCGGAAAATTTCGGCCACACAAAACGTGTTTGGTTTCTTGTGTAGCCGAAGCTATTGACTCCAACACTAAACCAAAAAACAGCATAGTGTTTCCAAACACCGCGTAAGCTTTTACAGATTTTTTATTCTTTTCTTTAACATATATCAACATCCACTAATTCAAAAATTAATATATAAAAAAGGGTTTATATTTTTTTTTTTTTGTAAGAGTGTTAGGGTTAATATAAATGGGTTATTGAATCCCTAGTTTTTGCAAACTTCTTTTGGACCAAATTCAATTTTGTTTAAATTAAATTCTATAGTTGTTGCATATAAAGGTTGGGAATGGGCTTTAAAAAATATCTACCATCATAGACTTATACCCGTAAAAGCCCATTGAAAATGACAGAATCAAAGATAAAAAGGGCCAATACTGAAACAAACTATGAAACATATAAAACCCAACAAGAAAAATGACACTAATTTTAGCCCAAAATAAAATTACAAAATAAAATTATCAAAAATTAAAAAATTTTAAATTATTCATTGGTCCACGTGCAAAATGAGCAGTTTTTTTTCAAAATAAAACTGATTTTAAATTATTTGGAAGCTAGGAGGTTTTAAGTGCTTCTAATTAGCTGGAGCAATATTAATAATATTTACTTATAAAATATTTTTAATGTATTAATATTTTATCAAAAGTTTAATATAATTTTATTAGATAATTATTGATTCTCCAATTAAACAACATGTATTTAAAAGAACGAAAACATGAAAATATAGATTATACTAGTAGAAATTAATACAACTAATACATTTAAAAAATAAACAATAAAAAATCTGTTTTCCCTTATTAAAATGTTTTATTCTGTATTTTATTTCTTACATATTAACACCAAGTATAATGGTTATTACTTAAAATAAAATTCTAATTTTTTTTGTTGAATATTTATTTTTTTTTATTTTACAATGGATGGAGATCATAAACTTATTATTGTGATAACTATATCAAAAAAAATTTAATATAATTGTTAATTTAGAGATATCAATTTTGTTTGGTAAAAAATCAGTGTAATTTAAAAAGTTATGAAAATTAATTATATTTAAATAATTAAGTGTATTTATAATGTTACGATACTTTTCACTTTAATTACTTATATTGTTATATTAATAAGTTTTAAATATATTTATTATTTATATATATATATATATTTATATAAGATTATTAGATGTTTTTTCTAGTTATAGTTAAATAATTACTAAATTATTTATTCTTTGTGAAACACAAACTTTGCCTTATTCAATGTTTTTACATTTGTTTTACTAACAAAATTTCATTAAACTTTTTCAGCATTTGTATTGATTTATTGAATTAAAAAAACTATTTATCAATTAAAAAACTGCTTATATATAATTTTTAACAAACAAAAATTAATAAATTTTTTTTTTGTAAGAAATTTTTTATAAAAAAAATTAGGACAAAAGAGTACTTCAAAGTCCCCTAACTTGTACTTAAAAAAAAATCTGGTGAAATAATCTATAAAACTTTTATATTGATAAACGTGCTATTTCTTTTTATTTTATTTAAACACATAAACTTTACTCTCATATATATATATAATATATAATATATATATATATATATAATATATATATATATAATATATTTTAAATAATTGAATAAAACAAAGCAAAATATTATAGAGATTAAAATTTTACAAAAATTCAGCTTATATTATTATATAAGTAATATCATAACATATATAGCTTTAATTTTATTAAAATTTATATTTGCAATATAAATTTTATATGTAACAAAATAAAACAAGCGTGAGTACTAAATCATACGCAGCAGATTAATTAGATTTAAATTTGTAAAAAATTTGTGTGTTGTACGAAAAAAGATTCCTCACTTTTGAAAAATAAAATAAAATATGGCAGACAAAGAATCTAAATAAATAAATAAACAATTGACTTTAATAAAGTGAAAAAAAAAGATATTGAAATAATTGGATATAAGGTAATCCGTCACTGTAAATTAAAAAAAAAATTAAAATTTTTTAGATAAGTTTGAATTTTTTTTAAAATTAAAATTATTTCTATTTTTAATGTGTCTGAATTTATTAAAAAGTGATTGTTCTTAAATAGGCTAACATTTTTAACAGGAAAATAATTGTTTTTACAAAAAAAAAAAAAAAGGAAAAGATGAATTTTAATTTTCCCCCCAAAATCCATAACAGATATACCTGACTTTATAACGTACACAGTGGACGGTAAATCTGAACCGTCACCTTCAATCATTACTCGCTTTTTTTCCTTTTTCCAATTTCCCGGCAAAGTTAAAACCTTTTTCTTCCCCTTCCCTCCCTATTCAGAAAATCTGTAATCCAAATATTTTATAGAATAATTTGACTCAATAGAAATAATATAATTTCGTGAAAGTCGCTTTATACAACTCCTCCTTTTTCATATATATATATATATAATTATTGTAATATTTATTACGTATGCAAATATATAAAATTTTTATTTAGATTTATTTATTATAATATAATATTATTTTAGAAATGGTTAAAATTTTAATTTGGTATATTTATTTATGATTATATAAAATTAACTATTTGTATGATGATATTTAACTTAAAAATAAATAAATACCAAATATTAATTTGTGTAATAATGTAGCTTAACAGTAGTCTTAAAAAAAATTTGAGATGCTCCAAATTTAAAAATAAATAAATAAAGGAAAAATATCGCACACAGAGACCTCCTCTTCCAATTAAAAATCAACGGGACAAACCCTAAATCTTCTCGCGCGCTCTCTCTCTCTCTATGTAATACTTCGGGCACACTGTCGGGAAAGGAGTTCCAAGTAGGAGTTAGGGTTTGTGGTTTCCAATCGCGATCAGGTTTTGTCAGTTGATTGACCTTTTATTTAGATATAATTTTACTTTTATATTTTTTTGGAGTTTGGATTGCTCAAATCTAGCGGTGGATATAGAATTTTAATGGCTGAGGCGGTTGCGGAGGATAGGAATGGAGATAATCCAAGTGATGATACCAGTGAGTGTGATTTTACTTCTGAAGATGAAGGAACTGAGGATTACAGGAGGGGAGGATACCATGCCGTTCGGATAGGTGATACGTTTAAGCACGGGAGATATGTGGTGCAGAGTAAGCTTGGGTGGGGACATTTCTCCACTGTTTGGCTCGCTTGGGACTCTCAAAAATCTGTAATTCATTTTTTTCCTTTTGAAGATTCTCTACTTGTGCGTGTGTGAATTGTGGTCTTGAAATGTTTTCTATTCTTTATTTCTGTCTTTCTTTTTTTTTTTTGGATGAAACTTCTGGTGTCTTTGTTATAAGTTATTCTCTGTAGTATTTAGGCATCAAAAGTGTGTTTTGACGTTTTTATATTTGGCGGAACTGCTGCCATATTATGGCAAGAAATTATATTTCATTTTATGTTATGGATTTTTTCCCCCCTTTTGTGCTTAGCATGCTAAAATGAGGAAGCCTATTGAACATTTCAGATCTTAATTGGTACGGTAGTGTGGGTATTGCTTTCCTGATCGAAGAACAGATGACATTGCGTGTGGATACATAGCTCACACAGTTTATGTATTGAAAGAATTAAGAAGAAGCAACGAGATGCATAACTTTGTTGATTTATTCCGTCTTCTATTTTATACTGTGTCAATTTTTATTAAGTGATGAATGTGGCAGTAATATTTCTATTCGGTTTTCATTTTTTTCCCCGCTTTTCCCTTTTTCTATCTTTTGTGGGGTTAGAGATATGTAGCTCTAAAGGTTCAAAAAAGCGCACAGCACTACACTGAAGCGGCAATGGATGAAATCACAATTTTAAAGCAGATTGCTGAGGGAGATCCAGAGGACAAGAAGTGTGTGGTGAAGCTTTTGGATCATTTTAAGCATTCAGGGCCTAATGGACAGCATGTCTGCATGGTTTTTGAGTATCTAGGGGACAACCTTTTGACACTCATCAAATATTCAGACTATAGAGGGGTTCCTCTTAGTATGGTTAAAGAAATTTGCTTTCATGTTTTAGTGGGCTTGGATTATTTGCACCGCCAGCTTTCCATCATACATACAGATTTGAAACCTGAAAATATATTACTTCTTTCTATGATTGACCCTTCTAAAGACCCAAGGAAGTCAGGTGCTCCTCTTATCCTTCCTTCAAGTAAGAATAAGATTTTGTCTGAGCCTGGGACCTCTAAAGATGCTAAGAGCTCAAACGGAGACTTGACCAAGAACCAGAAAAAGAAAATACGCAGAAAGGCTAAACGGGCTGCTCAAAAGTGTGCTGGTAAGGAAGCTTCTGAGGAGGTTGAGAATGACAATGAAGCCTCTGGTCCAGAGGAATCTCAAGAAGATGACAAATCTAATACTGATCTGACTGAGGCAAAAACATCAACAAGGGAAGATAGACCATCGCTTGCTGATGGAACAACACATGGTTGCCAAGAACAAGAAGGGAGTAAACGAGGAACTCGATCTACCAGGCAGAAATTATTGGCTGAAGTTGACCTAAACTGCAAATTGGTGGACTTCGGAAATGCTTGTTGGACTTATAAGCAATTTACGAGTGATATTCAGACAAGGCAGTATAGGTGTCCTGAAGTTATTCTAGGGTCTAAGTACTCAACCTCGGCTGATCTATGGTCCTTGCTTGCATATGCTTGAGCTGGCGACTGGAGATGTTCTTTTTGATCCACATACCGGGGATAACTATGACAGGGATGAGGTATTTAAATCCTAATTAGCATGCTGTTTCATTGCCTGCTTACACCCATAAGTTTTATTGATTGGACTTGTGTGCATATATGCCACATACATGTCATCAACTTATCAGTTGGGTTAAATTGGATCGCATCAATTCTCTTTTTGGGTGTAAAGGAAATTATGTCTCACTCTTCATGTAAACTCTAAGTACTTGGATAAATGAAAATTTAGAGGGTTCATTGGAATCAAGGTAAGAGTACACTTGATTGTTAAAAAACATACATATTGACTCTCTTTTGAAGTTTGACTTGTTGGGAAGGTCATAATGGGGAAGTTATATCTATGTGAGTGATACTGATTGAAACTTTGACAGTGGTTTGGGTTTGGTGCCTCATTGAACTTCTAAATGTCCATATGCCAACACTTATCTCTTAAACATTCAACCACTAAATACAATTCATCATTTAGACATAGGATTGCATATTTCTCAATATGTTATTCTTCCAGTATTATAGATTGCCTTTAAGACTTAGAATTGTATCCAGATAGTTCAAATAATTTTAACTTTCAAAGCTGAAAGGTTTTCAGTTATTGCCATTGGACTGGACCTTGTTGGAATTAACTGATTCTAGATGGGGTAGATCCATTGTACTGATTGAAATAATGTTTTCTTATGTTTCTTGTCTTAAGATCAAGTTGCCAAGAAGGCCTTGGTTAGAAGACAGATTGAATTGTAGAACCAAAGCACAAATAACAAGATCTATTAACTTCTTTGTAGATTTAGTGTATAGGCTGAGGACAAGAAATCTGTATAAAGTTGTATAAAACTTCAAAAGAAGGTTCATGAATTTGGTTTACTCCAAGACATTAATCAATTGGAAAGTAAATGAAGTTCAAGCTTTCATGACCTGGTTTTTTCTATATTTTACTTCTATTTACAAAGAGGCTTCTGTGTATCTGAATTCTTTTAAGGGAAGGTACATACATGGAAGCTGAATCCTTTATTTTAGATAATCAGGATAGTAGAACGTTTTTATCTCTTCCCTAACTATGTAAACACCCTCAGTTTTTAATGCATTATGTATTTTTTCAAGTCTATAAATAATAAGCCGAGTATGATGAAAAATCCTTTCTAATTTAAATGACTATAGTGTCTTTATAAGGTACAACTAATATGCCAACTTGCTTTATGAATTTGATTAATAAAAAGTGTATCTTGATTCTTGATAATTTCTAATTCATAAATTTCCATCCTCTCCCTATTCTACTATCACCCATTGATGGCATTGTCATGATTATTGCTATCCTTTTATGTACTTGGTGTTGATTAAATTCACAAAGTTCCCTGAGCTCAACCTATAACCATGAAATATGAATCTGTATCAGAGGCTGTATACCAAACTGAATTTCTATTATAAATAGAAAATTTGCTAAATTGGTTAAACACTACCAGTTTTATACTTGTTCAGGTCCTAAGAATTCATGATCGACGCTTGTTTTTGTGTTGGTTGTATGCTCACATTTGTTTGATAGAAATTATTGTGCCTTTTGAGTTTAGTTCTCTTCTGAATTTGAAATAAATTTTGATGTTTTCAAGTTTCTGAGGCTCGGGTGCTTAGGAAAACATGTAATAGTGATTTTCGTGGGTTACATTCGCCATGTGCTGTATTTCTGTTATTATAATTGCTAACGTGACGTGTATGGGGCTCATTATTATCAACCTGATCTTCAAGATCTTAGATAGAGAGATTTATCGCTGTTTACATGTGAAAAAAATTTATTGGCAGATCAATCTTATAGTACACAATGTGTAGGTTAAGTAAAGGATAAAATTAAGAGATTCAACCATTTTTTTAATGTTTTTGTGTATTTAATGATTCAATATTATGCTCTTCCTTGCAGGATCACTTGGCCCTGATGATGGAACTTCTTGGGATGATGCCACGTAAGGTGAGAGAAGTTTATATGAATTTTTTGCTTCCCTCCCCAAAAGCTTATTAATCTAAATCAATCAAAGATGAATTTTATTTCTGAATTCAGCCTTTTTGCAATTACCTTCCTGAGCTTGATAGATGTGTTGTGCAGATTGCTTTAAGTGGCCGTTATTCCCGGGAATTCTTTAACAGATATGGTGATTTAAGACATATTAGGAGACTGCGATTCTGGCCCCTTAATAAGGTTTTAGTGGAGAAGTATGAGTTCAATGAGCAAGATGCAAATGATATGGCAGCTTTCCTTGTTCCTATACTTGATTTTGTGCCTGAAAAAAGACCAACTGCAGCACAATGTCTTAATCATCCATGGCTCAGTGCTGGCCCTCGGCAGCTGGTGCCATCTACCGAGAACCCTCATCCAGGCATCAGAAAATGGTGCTGCAGAGAAAAAGAAAGATAAGGATGAAAGGGAGGCTATGGAAGTTAGAGTAGGGAATATGAACATTGATGAAACTTCAAAGCAAGTCAAAGATAACCAATCCTTCACAAAGCCACCAAAATAATCATAATTTATTCAGTCAGGTAAGCCTTTATCAGTTTCTTTTTTTGTATTTTACCTAGTTCTGTAGGATAGTTTGATTGGTGTTCTCTGTGAAATATGCTTCTATTTCTGTTGAGAGAAGACTTCTTTTTCTTTCATTAGATTATATGTAAGAAGCATGGGGATTCAGCAGTAGTCTTCTCCAGTGTTGCTCAGGGTGCTCTGCAAAAGTAATGCTACTGTTCAAATCTTCTCAGACTTTTCCTTATTTATCGCAAAGGGTGTTGTGTATGTGTCTGTGCACTTGTATGGGCTCACACAATCATATATATATATGTTAAAGATAACCTGTGGTCACTTTTAAACTGATCAGTTGTGTCTTTGATTATTGACCTATTTTGGTCTAAGATCATTCTCATATATAGTTATTGATGAGTAGTTGAAAATATTGAATTCCTTCTTGTTTCTTTTTGCAGTTGATACAACTGTTTGATTTGATTAATGCCCTGAAACAAGCCTTAGCTTCGGGATCATAGCAATCTGTTCAACAGCTTAACATGCTTAAAGTTGACTGGAGCTGGGATTTGGTTGTGAATGGTTACCGGTGATTTGATTGACCCTAAATATTTTGTATCATCTGTTATTTCTAATTGAATGTATTGATTTGATTTATTGTGCAAAGGCCACAGTCTACTTGTCGATTTTGGTGAATGAAAGTATATTTGTTTACCTTTGTTCGTATTACTTTATATTGGAATGGTTCTTACGTTTCCTTTAGAACTCCACGCTTTGAACATAATTTTTATCCAACGCATTAAATTTTGATTTTGTACTCCAAGTCTTTGTTTTCTTTTTACAGTCACTTGTTTGTCGGATCATTACAGTTGATCTCTGAGGAAACGATTTTGTTTGTCTTGAACCTGTTTCAAATACCATTTACATAGGGTTTTTACATCGTCCAGGGTTATCCGCATACCTATGAATACAATTTGTCTTCGAAAGATTTTGTTACGTTTATAATGGGATAAATTTTGTGTAATATCATAACATTAGCCATTCTATCAGTCTACTGATCGTCCAGTTATACCATGACGACTATCCACGTATGAATCAAACCGACTCCTTTTGGAGACCCAATATTTCTGTGTAAATCAAACTCAAGTATTAAAAGATGTCTTCCTGGTGGTATTTGAATAACCGCTCGTGCAGGTAGGAGCAGGAAAAATATAGTAGTTTGCAGCCTCATTTCTTTCTCCCCAACACTGAGGATTTCTATGAGGTAAGCAGCTCATTGAAGGACATCACATTCAGAGTCAACTTCCATAATTGGCTGGAGAATGAATTAGAAATTCTCTGAGTCTGGGTCCTTCAGTTAAACAAGTAGAGCTGCACATTAATAAAAATTTCATGAGTTATAAGAATAGATATCTTGCTCTTAGGTGACAGGGTACATGTATCCTTAAGCAAGGTGTTCTATCAATTTGTAACGTTTTGATTGTGTGCCAGTGTGCGAAACCTCAAGTAGGGCATTTTAGCATTCCTCAAGCAGAGTCTTCCATAGAATTTTAGGACTTCAGTAAAAAAAATTTAATAAAATACAAAGAAATGATCTTTTTTCTTAAAAGATCTAAAATCTATCTTTTATGAAAATAATATTTATACTACTATATTATATATTACATCCTGGGGTCACGAGGGTTTAGGGGCCTTAATTATCTAAGGCCTTCCACAGTTCTATCCTCTAGGTAATAGATAAGATTTAAATATTCACATTGCAAAAATTCTTCAGCAGCTTAAAGTGAGGTGGTTCAACTTACTTGGAGTTTTACAGTATCTTTCTTGCCTTCAGATACGAGTACATCAGGAAAAATCCCACAATTGCACCAACAATGATTCCTCCAGTAGTTATCCAAAAGGCAAACTGCATTATGCAATAAGAGAGCCAATTACAGACAAAAAGTACAGATGACTCACAACAGAAAGGAAGAAGGGATGAATTGAGAGAAAGAGAGCCATACCACATGTTCTTCAAGATAGGACTTCAAGTTCATGCCAAAAATGCCTGTAACCGAAAAGACAGATCATGACTGATATATTTAATAGACGCAGACAAACCGCCTATCTTCCAAAATTATATTTCTAAAGCATTTTGACTTAAAAGAAACTTGTTTTTCAAATTTATTAATGAATAAATTTTATAATGTATAATTATAAGAGTCTCGGTCAAAATACAAAAAGTATTCGAGTTCTACCTTGCACTTGTGTAACTTGATCTGTATATAAGTATTCTCCCCGCCAACTAATTCAAGAGGACGTTAAAGGAACGAATAATAAATCAAGATCAACAAAAACAATGGGACTTTTTCATTTATTAACTACATATGATACCCTGGACATATTTTCTTGAGTCAATGACATTCATGAATCTGTAAAGGAAGTTAACTTGGGTCTTCAAGACTCTGTGCATTTGGAAGTCAGATACACCCCAAAAAGACGTGACATTTTAACTAGTTCATTTGTTCCATGTTCGATGGTATAAAGTTTATACATCTACAAACACTAAGAGCCCTGATTGCTAAGCTTAAAAAAATTCAATAAAAGTAATGCATTCTCAGATTCAGCTTACTCATAAGTAACATAATGCTAAAAAATATTTAATTTTGTCCCCTCTTTTTGGTCACCATGCATTTAGATCATCTGGTTCCTTAAGTTTAGTACAACATTTGGAATGGGGACTTCTACTTTCCAGCTCTCCCTGAAATACTTCGCCATCTTTAAAAGTTTCCAAACATATGAAATCTCTCTGCATCACCTAAATAAAATGTGAACACTTTCCTCTTAAACTATAGAGGTCTATTTTTGCTTCTCTACACATTTTAAAGGTCTTTTTTCCTATTCCAACAGGTGGATCTTGGATTCCAAAAGATGCATGTTTTATTCTTCAGAAGTGGAGTTTTTGTCTTTCTTATTTTGGGTAAAATGTACGGATGTAGTGGCAAGAATGTTAGGGTCATGAAGACATTTGACTGAATCAACTATTCTAATAGAAGCTCAGGATGAACACTGAAATCTAAAAGCTTCGAAAGTAAATCAACCTTTATTGTTTTGGAAGTGTTTAAAAAAAAATCGATGAATCTGAAATTAATCCCTCTAAAGTCCCTTGACTTGTCAAAAGATACTTGCTATTCTTTTTTATGGACAACGCTTCTATTTAAGGAATCTTTTCATTCCACACAAATATATTAAGGTACAGTTAAGTTTTCTAATCTCCTACTTCTTACTGTTTTTTCATTTTTCTCCTTACACATCTATCAACTTGTTAACAAATTACTTCATATATTAATAGGTCTAAAAGTGAAAATCTAACCAAAATTAAATGGAGAACTAATTACCGGCAATTAGAGCACCAACTCCAATGCAAAATGTTCCAACCTGAAGAAGCAATTCCACTCTGCTTACTTCGAGCCTCCGAGAGCTGAAAGAAAGATATATGGTTTTCCACGAAATTAATACATTTACAAATATTTTGAAAAATATTTAGTAAAGATTAGAATTTACTGTTGATGAAACATTTTGCTATCTATTAGTCAATTTGCAATATTAGCAAGCACCTCTACTCTAATGGGAATAGTACTGACTTTTAATTTTTCACATTTGCTACTGTATAAAATTGAAAAAAGGTTTGAATATGTCTAAGCGAAAAGAAGAATTTATCATAAAATATTTGAGAATAATTAGAAGGAATGTGTTTTTTTTTTTTTCCTTTATTATTTTATTTTAATCTTCTGGTATTCTCCTTTAGCCATTTAAATTCCAACTAATGTGGAATTCAGGCACGTTGGACTTGGGATGATTCGAACCAAGACCTTACTGAAGGAAACTAAATTTAATTTACTTGGATGACTTGCTTTACCAGGTAGACTTATCTAGGTGTTTCTTTCACCCTTCCTTTTTAAGCTGCTTATCCCATATTGCTTCAAAACATCTATTTGTCTACATACAATATAGAAAAGCTTATCTTTCAAGATCTGGATTCAATATGAATAATCAGAAAAATAAAATAAAATTCCACTAACCTTAGATTAACCGCGATTGAGTCTTCCATTTCCTTTGCAGAATCGAGAAGCCTTTCAGCTTGACCATGGCAAGATTCACATCTGCCATCATAAGAAATAAACAATGTAACACATCATGGTAGAAGTATCCCGCATTTAGTCCATGCACCTCTACTAAGCATATCAACAGCAGGTTACAAAGAGTGCCGAATTTTTAAACCTTCAAGTTTTTTCTGTATAAGGAGGTAGAAAACAATTGGAGAACTTCTGAAGCATAATATAATATGACAAATATTACATATATACATATAAAACAAAACAACAAAACTGAAAAGAGTATGTTTATTCTGCCCAGAACTGCTGGTTCTCATCTTGCTACACTTTGTAAATGACAAAACATTTTTATCCACATTTCTGCCTCACTTTCTCCTAGCACCCGGCCAATGGTCAATTGACCGACTACACTCCACTGCAATGTACCATCAAAATTTCTGAACAACATTAACTGTCTTTATGATAACTTTCATTAGTCTGATAGTTGCAAATGGGGCATTTTGATCATGTTTAATAAAACAACTATAAATTCAGGTATCTTGTCATAACTTTTAAAGTGTCACTTTGTTTAATTCTAGAATTTGGTTAAAATTATCCCAAATTTTAATAGCAAGCCTAGAGAGTAATAGTTTCTTAGCTAGGTTTGGTATGAAATTTTCACTTCTTCTGCACAAGAGTTTCTGCTTTTTGAAAAAGAAAATAAAAGAGTTCTCTGATTCCAAATATGTATAACTTTCTCTGTAAAAATTTGTAGTTTAGTTGAGGAAAATCCAGGTCTTGATAAGAAATTTGACATATCATGTTTCCAAAAGAGGTCAGATTGCCAATATGAGTGCACATCATAAAGAAAAAATCTACCTTTGAAGATAGTTTTCCAAAAGCATCTCAATTTCTTCCTCCTCCTCTGTAGAAATAGAGTAGCTTTAGGCTTCTTTTCCAAAAGAAAGTAATGAACAGAGCACAGAGGTTGACATTAAAAAGGACTAACCTTCTGCAATCAGCTTTTCTAAGGGTGCAGAACATTCCACTTCATGGTGTCCTTTTCCGACAGTGCAGTTCCTTCCAATGACACAAATACGTCTTATTTCATTTGTGTCCTCAAGAATATCAAGTAGCATTTGTTTGAGAGCACCAGCTCTTGAACCTAATTCAACCTTTCATCCGTAGAGAAAAATATCAAATGTTATTTACTTAATCATTATTGATTATGAGTTGAGAGATTAAGCAAAGAATTTATTCTTAAATTACCACTTGTTCTAAAGCATAAACCAATAGAAAGGAGCTGAATTAAAAATAAAATAAAAAAATCATATACCAACGTTTGCTTGCTAATACGAAGTTGCTCCAATATGTCTGCAGTCAATCGGTTTGGCAAAACCTCAAGAAGTGATTGAACCTGGAGCAAATAGAAAAATACAATTTGCAGTCAGGAATGAAGAGTGAACCAAGGTTTGCAACAATAATACACATTGACTAGGTTATCCAAGAAAACTAAGGCATAGGCATACTGATTTCCTGCTTCCATTTGCATTATTAAAAAAGTCAGCACCTATCTACTGCATGTTTCCTATCTCAGTAAATTTAAACTAAAAATAACCTTTTTCCTTGACTTGAACATCAGAAAAATAAGAGAGAAAACATGGCCTGAGTATTTAAAAATAGAAAAAGAAGATAGAAAAAAGAAGAGAATTTGAGTCTTCTATGATAAAGGATAATTTATATGTATATTATCTTTGACAAATTCACTACTCCTGTCAATAGAAAACTTCATCACAAAGTCTTAGTAAATGATATGGCTAAAGATGTACAAATTTCTTACTGGTAAATTTACCCCACTTTTTCCTGAATATCGCAAAGTGCAATCTCACTTTGAACGTAAAGCTTTTCTATACTCACCCCTGGTTCTAAATCCATTAGTCTCTGTTCCAGTCTCTGAATTCGTGAATGCAGCGCTGCTTCAACAACCTGAAAGTTTTGCATGAGTACGCTATTTGCATCAGATTATCATGATAAATAGAGAAATAAAATGTGAAACAACATTAGGGTGAAAAATCAGATGTTTCTCTTGATAAATTTTCTGTAAGTATAATATTTTTAACATATAAAAGGCAATAGAAAGTTCTGGACCATAGACTATTAATCTATACAATGATAGTAGGAACAGTGTCCATTAAGAATATCAATCATAACTATCACTTAAAGTGACACGAGGAATGCAACAGATCTAGAGGAGATTCCACTTGCAAAACATATTACCCACTCAGCCATTTCAATATAGTGTCTTAATGTCTTTTCAATACTAAGAATCACTATTATAAACTGTGGTTGCTGAGGCAAGATCTTTACAAAGAAAACCAGGTCACTGCTCATTTTAACGTGGCTCCAATGACTCATGTTTAATTAGTTGTTAAAGAATTATAAAAAGGAACTGCAAGCTTTAAAGGTATTAAGTTTTAGCACATCAAGGAAATTCAAGTAAGTGGAGAGCAGAAAAAGAACCTTCTTTTACTTTTATACATATTATCTGAAACTCTTGAAAGCTGGGTTGCAATTCCAAAATTCCCAAGAAAATTGAAAATATAGTTAAATAATGTGAATTGCATGCATGCAAGTGGACTTGAGTGTAGCAAGAACAGGATTCTTCAATTCAAAAGCCCTCACAATTTTTTATACAGTAGTAGGAATTTTCCTTTTTCTTTATGCGTTCAATTGAGAGAACTGAAAGCTATTCCTGGGTCAGGGCATTCACTATTGTTCGCTTGAAAATTACAGAATCATTAGGTATTGAAATTGACTACAAGTAAATGGAACAAACTTGGGAATGAGATGTTCAAATACTGACCTCAAGAACAAATGGCATTGATGGTGCTCCATTCAGATTTTTAGGATTTAAACGAGGTAATAATGTATCGATGAAAGCTTTTCCTCCTTTACTACAAGATTGAAACATGCCAAGGCAAAATCATTTGTTAACTTCACAGAGAAGTAACAATAATTTGTTCACTATAAAACTTTTCAGATCCATTTGAAGCTATAGAGTAAACATTGTTATCTATTGCACTCTGCCTCATCAAAGTATTTAGAGAATTACCGGTTATAGTTAAATATAAGAACACGATGTTCCATTGCTATTGCCCTCAATGAGCCCAAATTCAGCAATATTGCATGCTCACGTACCTGGAAGGGATCCATTTCAAAAGTAATGAGCAAATAATGACTAAATTACTTGGAGCTTAATAACAAAATCATATCCAGTTATACAAAAAGATAGGAGCCTTCGGATAGTAGTTAGAGAGTAAATAAAAGAGAAAAGGCGAAGCAAAATAAGTCAACAAATTACATGAGGCATACAAGAGTAGAATCGGACTAAGTACAGGAATAAAAGAAAACAAAAAACTCAAGTAACAAAAATAGGGCATAAATTTGATGTCTACCAGCAAAGAAGGCATTGTATTTGTCAACCACAATGAAGGATCAACACTCCTAATATCTCGAGGACGAAGACCTGAAGTAAATATGGAAACAGAGCTCAGTCAAACTTATTTCATGATTGACTAGGAGTAGTGGATTGTATAATTTGTTAAAATCAATGACATGGATTGTATAATTTGTTAAAATCAATGACATGGGATTGATATGGGATTCTTAAATCAATGTGCTTCGGCTAAATGTAGTCAGTGCATATAGAGTAATAAATAACTAAACAAGATATTCGGACAACCTGAGCAAAGAATCACTGAATCTGTACATAGGAAAGTCTAGATTTGGCAGGAGGATTCATCCAAAATCTTAATTTGGCAATAATATCAGTAGAATTGACAAAAGCTTTAAAGTTAAAATTCTGAGAAATTGAAAACAGGAACTCAGTACAACTCTCAAAGGAACAGAACAATAGATATTTTGCATACCACTAGACTTGAGTAAATGCCTTCTGTTTATTTTCCGCATGGATACCCTTCCATCCGACTTTACTTCCACAACCTTTTAGACAAAATTAATTTCAATGTCATGAAAATGCTTTCAATATTCTTATTCTAGGACATTCTACTAGTCAATAACATGTTAATAACAGTAAAAATCCCCCACAAAACATTTCATCATAGTTTCACTTTTAGTATTATTTCCAAATTGTATCCCGAATTCTGAACAAAAATTTGATTAAGTTTAAAATCACATAATTGAAAAGGTTAAAATAAAAACATAAATTTTCTCAGTAACTTTTAACTTATTATCTGACTCTGTACATTTAACTTTAGAGCTACTTACAAGTTTAGGAAACCGAGTTAAAATAAATTCAAAAATCAAATGATAAAAGAAGAGAACCTCATAAACAGGCTCGCGAATTCCAAGTGAAAGAGAATCGCCTGAAGAGGCAGTAATCTTGTTTGAACCAGTAGAAACATTAGAGGATGCCAATTCACCGGACTCCCGATGTCCAACCGTAACGTCACCTCCAAGGTCATCGTCCTTAACTAACGATTTCGCGAAACACTTTACTTTTACACATCCAAGCCTTAAAGGATCGTAATTCTTATGAAAATCTTCCTTCCTAAACAACAATAACGAATTTGATTTCAAAACTTTTAATCGCGACTGACACGACGAATATCCGGCGACTATGTAACGGAATTGCGAGGAGTGAACTGGTAATTGGAGGATTTGTGGCGGAATTGTCGAAGCCATTCTTCAATGTACGAGTCGTTCATATGAAGGTTCTAGATATTCATCTTCAGAGCAGAGTCCGCGTCGGTTTTGGGATCATCTGAAGAAGATGAATAGTATAGATTCTCTGTGTGTGTGTGGATATATATACTTAAAAGTGTGTATATGCAGCAGTGTGTGGTGTGTGTAAGAAGAGGAGAGAGGAAGCAAAAAGTTGGTGGATAAAATGTTTTTGGAGAATTAAAGGGAACAAATGTTGCCACGTGTAACCAAGGTTGGCTGTAGGGTCTACGTTTAAATGGCTCTTTTTGATGATGACGTTAATTTTTTCTCATATTTTAAATTCCACGTGTAACCAAGGTTGGCTGTAGGGTCTACGTTTAAATGGCTCTTTTTTATGATGACGTTAATTTTTTCTCATATTTTAAATTTAAATTAAGGTATATTATTTTTTTTAATAAAAAAACTAATCACAAATATTTTATAATTTAAAATAATTTTATTAAAATGAAATTTGAATATTAATTTACTAAATATATAAACATAAGTAAAAATTATTTATGAATATTATTAAATATATTTAAATAGTGACATAAATATAAATATTATTAAAAAAAATTTAGGGATGATTTTAAAAAAAAATTAATCAAATGAATTTTTTATAATTCAGAATTATTTCGGAAAAAATAAATAAATTAGAATAATATCACCAAATTTTTAGGATAACTATGTAAATTTGGCTAAATAGAAAAAAGAAAAGGGTGAAGAGGAAACTCAAAAAAACCTCTTCAATTTGCTCTTTTTTCATTTTTATGACCAAAATATAATATTAAAATATAATTGATTTTTGAAATTAATAATAAATTAAAATTTTTGAGTGTTAAATTAAAATAATTTAAGAATAAAATAAGCTAATTTTTTAAATTAGAAACAACAACACAATTTTTTTTTTTATGATGTAATAAAAAAAAAGGAGAAATTAAAGCAGTAATCAGCCAATGAGGCCCAAGATTAACCAAAAGCCCAAATGTAATTATAGTCCATGAATCGTAGTCCATTTGACTCACTTAAAAATGGGTTTTATATATAAATGCTTTAGGGTTTCGAAGGAACTGGTCTTTCTTTGTATCCACAGCTAGGGTTTCTGTTGGACTATAATCCCCGTCTGCCACCGCACGAAGCAAAGGAGAAAACGCCATGGGTAGGTTTTGATACTAAACAATTTAGGTTTTGAACGATATGAAGCTTTCAATGTATGTTTTTGGTAATTTTTTGTTTTTGTGTGTTCGAAATAGCACGGATCAAGCCACACGAACTTCGACAGAAGTCAAGGCAGGAGCTGTTGGATCAGCTCAAGGAATTCAAAGCTGAGCTCTCTCTTCTCCGCGTTGCCAAAGTGACTGGTGGAGCCCCCAATAAGCTCGCCAAGATGTAAGTTATTGTCTTTCTCAATTTCTCTTTGGGGTTTTGTGTTGGAAAGTTGTTGGAAGATGATAACATGTTTTGTGTTTGTCTGCAGAAAAGTTGTGCGATTGTCAATCGCGCAAGTGCTAACGGTGATTTCTCAGAAGCAGAAGCAAGCTTTGAGGGAGGCATACAAGAATAAGAAGTATTTGCCGTTGGACCTCCGCCCCAAGAAGACCAGAGCCATTCGAAGGCGCTTGACAAAACACCAGGTATTTTCAGTTATATTGTATTTTTACCATTCAAAAATGATTAATATTTTGATTGAATTATTAATTTCAACAGTGCATTGATTATCTTCCTAACTTCCTAGTATTATGATAATGCCTTTTATTTCTGATTTGAATAAATTGTTGTTTTTGTCATGTTTTTTGTGTCAATAGTTTTGAAAAAGGTTCAGTAATAGAAATTTGGGATTCATAAAATGCTCAGTATACTTTTGTTGTAATGCTGCAGATTGCTAATGATTGTGATCAAGTAAAGGCAGTCAGAACAATGTAGTATTATAATGTATAGCAATGCTCCAATTTGTGCCCCTATTATATTTTTTCTTCTAGTATGCGTCTAAGCAATAGGCATCAGTATTATCAAGTAATTAATTACCGGGCACTCAGTTGCTTTTGGGATTCTTTTGTTACGTTGTGTTGTTAAATTGCCTGCAGCCCTTTATTTCTAAGTTTGAATGGTTGCCTGAATTGAGAAATTGTCTGCTCATGCCGTTGATATCCATATTGCTAAAATGCATTGCTTGTGTTCATGCTGCTACTTATTTATTTCCTTATGTTATCTGTCATTTTGCTTGAAGAACATAGTCCTTTGCGAGATTACCTTTTATACTGTTCTTTTCAGTGTATAATTTCCAACATTACCTTTTGTTTTGTCTGCAGGCATCCTTGAAGACAGAGCGCCAGCAGAAGAAAGAAATGTACTTTCCATTGAGAAAGTATGCTGTTAAGGCTTAATGCAGTTGCAAAATTGAGTTTTTTTTTGGTGTTGTTGCACTTGTTCGTCTAAATATTAAGGAGAATTTTTGTTTGGTGGTTTTTCCACTAGGCCACAAGGATTAGATAAGTTCCTAGTATCTTGTTAGACTTATTTCTTACATGATTAATTAATTTGCATGGATATTGCACTCTCTTTCCCTTGCCCTTTACCTTCCTAACCACCCAAACTCGCCCCATATCTTCGCAATGGATGAATTTATCTTTCAATATAAATCATTAAGAAATCAGAGATATAATCATTTCTATATGCTGATTACATATGAGATCCATAAAGTTCTGGAAACGGGGCGTTTGGAGGCAGCAAATCCTTTTTTCATTCGTATGGTATATTTCCTTGTAATTTTGTATTAGTTTGTGAATGATGGTTCAATTGAAAAAAGTTTTGTTTCTCATTTTTATATAAAGAAAAGTAATTTTGCATATTCAGAAAAATCATAAAATTTAAGCTTATAAACTGATTTTTTTTTTAAAAAAGAAATATCTGAAATGTATTTCTTGATGGTTTTTTACCGAAAAAGAAAAAATTTTAATAATTCATTGATGGATAATTTTATCAATTTACATATAAATATAAATTTTTTAATATATAAAGTGGGTTTCTTCCTCATTTTCCATTTTTCTTATTTTTCTTTAAATTAAAAAAAAAACTAATGTTAATATATTTGTATTAGGATTTTTTTTCTTAAAAGAAGTGTAATGAAATAATAAGTATTGAGTAAATTATTTCTTATAGATATTATAAGATTTATTTGGAAATTTTATTTTTTTTCAAATAATAATTTTATGCTTCAAACAAACGAGGGTATAATTGTAAATAATCACTCTAAATGTTTTCTCTTGTGTACTTGGCGTTTCCTCACCGCTCTCATGAAAATTCAAGACCCTCCAAAAACCAAACAGAATCAATTCACAGGTCACCGCCATTACTAAGGGAAATTAAAACAAAGAAATTTATTTGAAGAAAGACAGAGCAAAAGATTGTATAATAAAATTTGTGATGCCAAATTCAAATGCTGAGGAGTCACTTTCTCAAGAACATGAAGAAAACGATGAACTTCAGCAACCTTCTTACCACCCTTCTGCCCCTTCCCATGAGGTAAATGGATTTCTAATTCTTCTTTATGTATGAATTTCCTTCAATTTTCTTGGTTTCGAAATGGGTATAATTACTGAATTTAATTGATTTTTTTTTTGCTTTTGAAAGGATGAAGTATCATTTTGTTCTTGTCTATGTTCCTTTTTCTACTGGTGGAAAAAAGGGTTTAGGAGTTTGAAGATAGAAATAAGGAATACACTTCTGAACTATGGTTATTCTACTTCGAACTTGAAAATGATTTAATTAGCTAGAATTTGAATGGGAACAATTTTGTCTGATACATTTTTATTTTATTGCAAAGTGAAAATGATAAACTAAAATTTATGATGCTGCAGTTGTTTGATATTTCAACTACAGTGGATCCTAGTCATATAATATCCTTGATAAGGAAACTTCTACCTGTGGAAAATGGATGCAACTCCCATAGAAGTAGAACAGATGATCTTCCTTCTTCAGTTAATGGGAAGAATTTGGATGATCTTCCTTCTTCAGATGAAAGTTCAGGTGTAGAAGCAACTTGGGAAGAATTTGGATGTACTTTATGGGATCTTGCAGCAAATGAAACTCATGCTGAGCTCATGGTATTTGTGCTCTCTGTTGATTCTTTCTCATGCTCTATTTATGTTTTCATTAGTAAAATTTCTTTAGTTATGACTGTCAAAATTTACTTAAAAGTTTAAAAACTCCTTTGTAAGAACAGGAATACAAATTTTTTGTTGCTGTTTTTGGACATGAATGTCCCAAATATTCATTCAATTTCATGTTTATAAGATATATATAGTTTCTCTTAGTTGTGCTTCAACTAACGTATATAATCTTTTGCAAAGGTGCAAAACTTCATCCTTGATGTGCTTCTGGCAAACCTTACGGTGTCTCACACGGCTCGAGTTAAGGTTTGACTTGGAAATATTTTATTTGGATTTTATATGTACAAATATCGAATAGAAATAGTTTCAAGTTATTAAACTGTTCCGTATTAACTTTTATGTTTTCAGGAGATTTGCCTCGGCATTGTTGGGAATTTGGCTTGCCATGAGGTTTCGCACAAACAGATAGCTTCCAAAACTGGACTGATTGATGCAATTGTGGATCACCTGTTCTTAGATGATACTTCATGCCTTTGTGAAGTCTTCCGGTAACTACAGCTTGCTAATGATTTGGTCAAAAAGAAATATCTATGAGTTACTTCGTAATATCATTCCTTATTGTTTGAATTTATAAATCAATAAACCCTTATGGAAGTGTGTGAAAACTCTAAATAGCAATTGTTATGGCTTCTGTTAAGTTTTCTGAAGTTATTCCAGAATTCAAAGCTAACTAAATTATGTGGTTAATCTTAACCTTTTCACTTTCTTTCTCATGTATATTTGTATTCATTTCTTGATTATTTTCTTCTATTTAATGAAGAGAGTTATTCAAATCAGATTCATTAATTATATATGATTATTATTTGTATTTTAAAGAGAAATAAGGTTATGTTTTTCAATCATGTAGGAATTCCCATGCCTTATTTAGTTTTTTTGTCTCTTTCTCGATGAACTTTTGTTAAAGGTATTATTTCAATTTCAGGTTGATAACATTATGTTTTCAAGGTGGCAATGGTGTTTCTTGGATAGAAACTCTGAAGTCTGAGCATGTTCTATCTCGTATCCTATGGATTGCTGAGAACACCTTGAATACTCATCTCATTGAAAAGGTAACATGTCATTGTATTGTTTACCTTTTTTTTTCATTCAGAAGTTAAGTTAAGTTGGTCGTCTCATTTTAGATTACGTTAGTTCATATTTTTCACTTTCTTGAAGAAGGAATGATATTCCATGAGCATCAGAACAATGTCACTTTACTTGCAATTTTAACGAATTTTGTCTTAAGATACAGACAGGTTGAGGATAGTTGAATGTCTTCTAGTTGTAATGTCTAAAACTGAGAGAAACTGCACTCATCTTTATGATTTAAGATTACTATTATTATTATTATTATTTTCTTTCATTTGATTTTTTTTTTCCACAAAGAATGTAGGTTTACTTTTGGCCATAATAGGAAGTCAGCAGGAAACAACTTCTGCTCTTTTACCACCTTTAGTGAAGTTGGGTCTTCCAAGTCTTCTGATTAATCTTTTATCTTTTGAGATGAGAAAACTGACACAAGAAGGAATATCTGAGAGGTACTACACTTTTACCTTATTCTGAATTCTGTAATCTTCCGATTTTCTATTCTTGTAAATGATCATTACATCGCAACATGAAATCGGGTTATCTCTCCACTCTTTTTGAGCCTATATTCAGCAACATTATTGGTTGCTTGATTATCCAAAAGCTGCAAAACGTTGTATGTTTCAACTGAATTGCTGTTTTCTTGTGGATAATTTGATACAATCTGTCACAGGTATTCTGTTCTAGATATAATTCTCCAGGCAATTGAAGCGTTCTCTGTTGTCGATGATTTCTCAACCCATATGTCCTGTAATGAGGATCTCTTCCATCTAGTTGAAGACTTGATAAAACTCCCCGATAAGACTGAGGTACCTTTGTTTTCTCTAATTTTTATCGTTACGAGATGGCTATGGTCAATCTGATGTACGTCGCATGGCAGATTGCCAGCTCTTGTGTAACTGCTGCAGTCTTGATGGCTAATATTGTGACTGACTCACCTAATCTTGCTTCCAGATTATCACAAGGTAAAAGGAACTGTTCCCAAGGTTCTATAATGACTTTCTGAATTTAGAAGTTCTTGACAAATTTGTTAAATTAAGATAAATCACAGTTACTATTTTTACTTTTTCAGATAGTTGCTTCTTACAAGGTCTTTTCAGTATATTCCCTCTTGCTTCTGATGATAGTGAAGCTAGAAGTGCACTTTGGAGCATTATTGCAAGATTACTGTGTTTCTATCAGAAACTTGAAATTAGCACAACAAGTTTGCAACAATATGTCTCTGTTCTTGTAAGCAATGTTGATGTGATCGAAGACGAAGTTTTAGATGCCCAGTTTGTCAATTCAAAGGAGGAAAACAAGAATGAAATCACATACGAAGCAAGACTGAGTGCCAGAACTATATCAGTATCCTTCTGTGCTTAATTTAAATATTAGAACACATAATCTCAAGTTACATTTCTTGCTAGACTCTTTTACAGTTGAATGATCTTCATATTTGTTCTTCTTAACCTAATCCGACAGTTGAAAATCATCTCTGACATCCTAAGGCACTGGAAATCCTTGAATCTGCATCTGATGAGAAACACATCTTCCTGGGAAAACAATGTAGAAGAAGTTGATAAATTGTTGGCTTGCTGCAGTAAATTTATCAGGTGAAAGAAATTTTAAGTTTTTGTTGCAGAAGTCTTAATAGAGGAATATGTATATTTAAATAGCTGTTTTTTTATTCACAACTTTTTGCTTATATTTGGAATAGCAATTGGCAGTGCTATTTGTTTTACCTGAGAACTTCCTTAACCTTCTTCTTTCTCATGAGTGATCACTGAGGTTATGCAGTAAACAAAAATAAAAAATCTAAAATTATTATGAAACTAATGACAGCAGAAAAAAAGTAACTATATCAGTTGGGAAAAGGCCATGGATTACATTAATACACAAATGAAGAACACTTACAGGTGAATCTAACATGTCTAGGTCCATCACACTACCAGATGTTTTAACAGATTTAGTATTCAGGTAGAGTCTGGTAGAAAAGTTTGAAGGCCTCCATGACTTCAAGGTACCACATTGATTCTCGATCAGGAAATGCAGAGAGATCAACGATCTTATGAACCTGAAATGGAAAAGGCAAAGGCATCTTTAAGAATACTTTTGATATTGGACTACAAGACATTGAAGGTTTTCCTCTTTCATTTTTTCAAAAAGGAATTAAGTAGAGATAACATTGTAAAGCCATAGGTTAGATTTTAACCAGAAATTCAGTGACGAGTGACAAACAATGGATCTTCATGGTGCCTTTCATTTATGTTGCATTGCTTAATTTTAGGGCAATGATATCGCAACGAAGCAAAATATTACCACCAGCAAAACAAAATTCTTCCGCACCTTAATCATTGGCAGATCACCAGTCTGAATAAAATACCCTCCGACCACCATCACATACATGCCTGCAAGTAAAATATATGCAGAAATGTAATAAGCGGTGTAAATTTTTCCCACTTTCAGAAGAATTAAAATAAAAGGTAAGGTAATATCTGCACTATATACACAGACCTATTTCCCACTGTCTATTCCGGAATTCGCCAGAGAGTAGGAGCTCAATGACGCCGGTGCCGTCGTCGAGGATAAAGCTGCCGTTACCATCGTCGGAAGACGAGGAAGATACCGAGACCAAAATGCCCTGAATTTTGAAACGTAATTTTTCAGGAAATTTTTTCAAATAACGTTAGCGCCTCTTAGCGGGAAAGAGTCAAAGAGAGAGAGAAAGGAGAATGGCGCGATGGAAGGCGATTCGTTTCGGAAGTTTGTACCTGAATCCAGGCGCGTTGAAACAAAACGCCGCCGAGACTAAATGCTGTCTGAGAATCGGAGGAGGTTTTGCGAGCGCTTTCAAGCTGCGAGCAAAGTAGCTTCAGCGCTGCCAGATTATAGTCCATCTCCGTTGCAACTCTGCCGGCATTTGCAGACGAAAAAAAGAAACAATACTCCCGAACGGTATGGGTTGGTGAAAGCTCTGCAGTTTTTGGGCCTCACGATGATCCACAGTCTTTAGTAAGAGGAATGAGGTAAATCATTAGGCCCAATATTTAAGCAGAAAATAAAATTTGGGAGTTGGATAAATAAATTAAAAAAAAAAAAAAAAAAAAAAATATATATATATATATATATATATATAATATATATTGTTTGATTCTTGTTCAAGAAATATATATATAGATATAATTTTATTGCGTAAAATATTTTAAACACGTTCTAATTACAAATAACATTTTTAAGTCACGTGCATTTTTATTTAAACAGAATATTTTTCATCAGAGATAAATTATAACTTAAATAATTACACACTGCAAGTTTAATTTTACAAACCTTAGTAATGATTTAGGAAGAATACAAATAAAAATCATAAATTAAATTATTTTCAATACTCAAAATATTAATACAAGCAAATCAATCACAATGTGATCCATTTCCTAACAAGAGAAAGACATGCGTTGGGAGAGAGTTTTTTGTCTGAACGTAGCTTGAATTTGCAACATAAAATGACTTTCAGACATAAATAAATTATCAAAAATATATATAATATAAAAAGAAATGTAAACAAAACAAAAATATATAACGAGTTTATATGTTAAGATGGATCAAATGAGGTTGAGGCCGGCGATAAGCAAGTCATCAGAAATAAGTTTGTTTGTAGCTTGGGAGGGATGAAAGGCATCCCAAAAAACATATTGGGAGGCATTTGAACATGTTCCTGGAGACTTTGCATTGCACAGATAGGATGTTTCTATTAGCCCTGTGCCACAACATGCCTTTCTTGCTTCAAAGAAACCTACACACATCATCATCATCAACAAGATTCTTTTAATTACTACATACATACATACATATATACATACATATATATATATATATATATATATATATATATATATGTTAAAAGAAAATAAGTACCATTTTTTTGAGGATTGGTGATGATGTCAAAGAGAGGAGTGTAAACATCCAAAACAACAATGTTGAGATCAGAGAATTTCTTTTGCAAGTTTTGGGAAGTCCAATTGAGTTTGTAGTTGAAAGCAATTGCTGCTTTATTCATTTTTTCTACACATTTGTTGCTGTCTTCACTGAATAGAGTTATGGATGCTGGAAGACATCCAATTGGTGGCAATGTTGTCACCCCAATTTTCCTTCCTCCCAATTTGTACAATTCCTGTTCAAAATTCACATCCTTAATTTCATTCATTTCTCCCAATAGTTAAAGAGAAATAAACATTTTTTATTACGTAAAAAAGTTAGCGCGCATTATACTTAGAAGAACTCGGACATCTAGCTCTCATATATAGCGTTTATGTGAATGTTAAACTTTCAACTTTATATAATATTTATAATACACTTTTCTATTGTAACTATTTTACTTTCTCAAATTTAATTTTAAATCTTATTTTCTTTTAGAAACTTAATTCTTAGATTATTTATGTTTTCCTAATTTTGTTCTTTTTGGCTAAATTTATATAATTTTCTAATAATTTTAATTACTTAAAAAGTACAGATTATTTGAAAGTATTATATATTATTTTTCATGTAATTAAAAAATAATGAAAAAAATTCACAAATTTATCCAAAAGGGTCAAACTACAAAAACAAAATTAGTTAAAAAATTTTAAGATTTGGTGACAAATTTAAAAAAAAGTAAAATAGTGATAGACTTCTTAGTCAAAAGTCAACCATTCATATGTCCCAACAAAAAATTTAAGATTAATTACTAGTAGAGCAATTGATAATAGCAATCTCACCTAATATTAAATTCAAATAATGTTCCAAATAATAATAAACAAAAAAAAACTTAGAAAAAAAAAAGAAATTAAGGTTACCAGAACAAACTGAATGTAAGATTGGATGAGAATGTCTGAAAATTGATCAGTAGTGTATTTCTTGTAGAGAAGAGGATTGATATAATAGTTCTGAACAAAGTCACTGCTTCCAGCACTAACGAGATGGATCGAACCATTTATAGTTGAAGAAGCATTCACTTTCCCAACCAACAACACAAGTTTCTTCTCATACTCCTTGTACATCTCCAACTGCTTGCTTAATGGCAATGTATTCTACCATATTTATATATATATATATACATGTATATATATAATACATACATATAAAAGCGAGTATATTAAATCGTTTTAAATTGTACTATGATCCAAACATAAATTTTTATAGTAAAATTCAGTAAATTTAGATAATTGTGTTGAGATACTAATCTAAATTTTACTTTTAAGGATGATGATAGAGTTGTCTACCATATAAGAATTTTACTTACAGACTTTTTTTTGTAAGTATCCAAAAACAAAATTACTGAATTATACTGATGTGGAGTTAAAGTAATTTTGTTGAATTATTTAAATCAATTTTCGAAAATATATGTATATATATGTATGTACCGTTAGTTTTGCTGTTCCTTCATAATAACCTGAGCCAGCGGAGGCAAAGTTGGCACCAATCAAGAGATTATTTCCATTGGCTTTTTTGCTTAGATAAGGTAACGGATAGGTTGTGAAACCTAAGTTCTCAGCTGCGTGATTTTTAAGGAGGAAATTAAAAAATAAAAATAAAAACGGTTCGTGCTTAAAAGCTTAAAAAAGAAACAATGATAACCGGTTAAAGCAGTTACCTGTAAAATCAGTGGCGAGCTTTCCATTACAGAACCTTCCAGAAGGTTCGTGTTTAATGAAATCTCTTCCATAAGGAGGGAAATTGGCTTTAACGATGGTTTTAAGATAGTTATTGTTTCCAGAATCGGAAGCCGAATCGCCAAATAAGAACAGTGCCGGAACCAGCGGTTGTGCGTTGGTAATCATCACAATATTATTATTATTATTGCAAAAGAAAAAGAAAAAGAAGAAGACGAAAAATACTAGGAGGAAATTTGAACTTGAAGTAGCCATAACTTTATTTATTTTTCCAGATTTCTGAAGAAAATGGAGTAATTGGAGAAGGATTTATATAGTGAGTTTTTGAAAATAGTGTTCAACCTTCTATGGGATTTTTGTTGATTTTTAAATTTAACCAACTTTAACATCTTTGTTTGTAGATTAGTTGTATCTTGTCTAAGAAGTCTTAAAAATGTCACCAAAATGTAAAAATTGAACTATATATATATATATATATATATATATATATAAATATTGTGAATTTGTAGATTAGTTGTATAATGAAGCTATCCGAAGTTAAAAATTTTACATTTGTTGTTATAAACTTTTAAAGTTTAAAGTCAAATTAAAATCTTTTTTGAATAAGAATTAAATTCTGTAAATACAATTTAAATCGAATTTAAATTAATTAAAGTCGTGATAATTATAACTTTTATTATTACTATAACTTGTAGGTTAGAGAAATTTTGATCATTTTTATAAAATTGGAGAGTTAAATTTACCAAAACAATGTGCAGTTGTTCGAGAGATGAATATGGCGTGTCTTGAGAAATATATTATTTGAGCTGTCATGGATTTGGCTTGTACAATACTTTGCAGTTGAAGAATAAATTAAGCAACCTCAATTTATTTATTTTATTTTTTTTAACTGTAAAGAATAAAATAAAATGTATTCGACCAACAATAATATATATATAGTGTTGACAAATGGTCTAAATGAACTTTATTTCTCTTCATTCCAATTTTAACTACAATAGAAAAGGAAACATTATTTTGATCAGTTAGAATAAGGAAATTACACATTCGTTGAGTTAGGAAGAAAAAAAAAAAAAAGTCCTGCCTATTCTAATAAGACCAACAAACTGGTTCAAACTTCTTTACATTACAAAACTAAGGCCATTTTACCTCAAAAACTTTGACAACCAAAATTTACCCCAAATGTTTAAAGCAGAAGTTTAATCTTCTCAGACATTTTCATGATATCTGAATAGATTCGATCGCCTCCCAATTCTGCACCAGATGAACCTGCAGCAATCCTCAGTACATCTTCAATCAAGCCAACATTTCCCATAATGTCGACGTGCCCGCCACTCTCTAATCCTCTTCCTTCCAGTAGACTTGAAGGTGGCTTGTGATTGAATTCTCTTATGTATGTAGACATCCCGGACGGATTGAACCTTGTTTTCCCTCTCCAACCTTTGGCACACATGAATCCTGCACTTAGGATTGGCACGCTCTCGTCCCCGTCTGCTACGTACACTCCGTTTCTCAAGCACCCATTGCCACTACTACTTCCATCTGCTGACACATCAATTTGGAAAGGAATGTTGTTGCAACTATTTGTATCCGCCGATAGCTTATACACATATGATCTTTCAGTAGGAATTCCGGTGCCGTATAGACAGAAAATCTCCATTTCGGGAGCATTAGGCAATCTGAACAAAAGGGAATTTGTTAATGCATTATCACAAATCAACATTGATTAGATGAAAGTAATTGAATGTTTGGATCATATATCATATTTACTTGGTTTCAAGTGGATTTGACCAGTATTTGTAGTGATCATACTTGGGATCGTTCAAGTCATCAGCAATATCATAGGAAAAATGAGCATCAGCACGTCGCATCATTTTTGGAGCCACGAGCCGGAGAAGATCTACTAAAGTTCTTGCTGTGTAGGCTTTGTTTTCTGCAACTTTCCTGATGTTTTCTCCTGTCATCTCATCATATTCGGTCCATACCTCTCTACAAGATGATACATTACCAATGCCAGAAGAAACTTCCTGCAAGAATTGGTTTCCATAACAGTTAATTATCATGTAGACACACAAGTAAAGTTTAAAAACAAGCCAGAAATTGCCAAAACAAAGACCTTTGAGGCGAGGTTGGAGAGATGTGAAGAAGGCAATTCGGATGCAAGCTTTCCAAAAGATATAATTCTACCGTACTTGGTAGGTTCTTTTACTCGAAAAACTGCCCTGCTATCACTGTTGTTCGCATTATTTCTTTTCGAGGATTGCACTTTCTTGGTTGAATCACACACGTAATCTTCTTCGGGAGACCAGTCCAAATTACCCCAAATAGTCTCACCTCCTCTTGGCACCAAAGATACCGTGGAATCCCATGTTCGAATTACTCTCATTACATGTTCTAATGCCTGAAGGCCAAGGGCCTTGGGATTTATAAGACCAGGAGCAATTGCCCTGCAAAATAGAATGAATCAAGAATTACTTCCATTTCTTGTACACTTTGATATCTATCATTTCTGCTGAATTCAAACAACACATAAACATCAAAGGGATCATAACAAAGCAAGATTTGCAGACCTGAGAAAAGCAATATCTTTACTCTCAGAAGACAACAAATTGACAACGGCCTTTGGAACACCAAGAAATGCTGGACCAATATTCACGATGGCTTTAATGTGTTTATCGCACCAACCTGCTCCGCCACCTCCTCCCATTGGAGTAGGCGCTTCGACCCATTTAAGGAAATGGAGAAAATATACTCCTCCCATTGAATGAGGCACAACCACCACCTTTTTGCAACCATTTGTCAAATACATTAGTTCGATTTTACTCTTCAATATACTCAAAGATTGATCCCTTTTCTGCCCATTTCCAAATAGCACAATCAGGAAAACACAAGACAAAAAGCAAAAATCCAAATCCAGAATTGTACATTAGTCTGTATTATGCCATGGTTAGAATTGTAATCGAACAAGAAGAAGAACAATGAACCTCTGTATTCTGGAAGGATAATCTCCAGTCATAAGCAGCCATGTACATGTTCTTGTCTTCATAGCCAATTTTCGCCAAATTCTCAATGAGAATAGCCCATACAAAATAACCAGGTGCAAAGTAATCCGCCGCCACAAGTCCTTGAACAGCACGAACTCGAATTCCCGGTGGATCAAGCCCTGTTTCATTGTCCAACGAAAGATGCTCCAACCAACACAGAGGCCTAAAAATAAAAAATCAGCACATTTTTCCCCCAAAAAACAATTGTTCAAAATATGATGTTTCTATAAATACACAAAAATTCAAACCTCTTGAACATTTCAGTAAAGCTACCGCCCCAAAGCCTCCGCCGAAACAAACCCTCAAAACAGGGTTTTCCTTGCCAAAGCTCAAGCCCACCGGTGATAATGCCGGGTACCAAGACCACGGGATGGTGAGCCGTCAAGCCTTCTCGTCCGAGTCTGGTACCGGGAGTTTCCGGCACTTTCAGCCCGAGCCCGAGCCCGAGAAGAGTAGCCGGAAGGCAATTGTACAATAAAAGCAACAGCCAGCAAGTAGTACAAGCGTATCCAATTGCCCAGCAACAACTATCGATACATCTCCATTCCTTCTTCTTATTAGTCCGGTTTTTCATCTTCGGTTTCTCCGGACTTATTATTTCTTCCTTTTCCTCATTGTAAACTGATTCATGAAAACCCAATTGAGCACACTTCACTTGGCTCTACAATACAGAGCTTCCGGAACCGAAGAATTGAACCCATATTTGGGTAATTAATTTTGACCGATCACCGATTCTGCGATCAGACGAAAAGAAAAAGGAAAAAAAAAAACAAAAGAAGAAGTCGACTATGGCCTAATTAATTTGCTTAGTGATGAAAAAGGGCGTCATTGCAGGAACCATGTCGTTGAAGAAGAAGAAGAAGATGACACACACATATACATATATATATATATATATACACCACACATATTTGGTGGTTTCTGTAACATCAAATTAACAAGAATAAGGAGAAAAAAATAAAATGAGAAATACAGAGGAAAATGAAAAAAGAAAAAAAAAAAAGGCATTTTATCATCTTTTTGAAATCATATTCAAAGAAACAGAAACGGGATTTCTGGAGGGTGGGGATGGGGTTGGGTTGGTGGTACTGTGAACTTGTTCTCGTGTTGTGTGATGAAACCAAAGAGACTGCTAGCACGTTCCTAATTCCCCAAGACACTTGTCTTCCCTCTGCATGTAAAAATTAAAAAAAAAACAGAAATAAATTCACTAAAGCTGTCATAACCGCTTTGTCTTTTTTCTCTCCACACAGACTCACACACACACATATATATATATATTAATATATAATATATATATATATATATATTAATGTTATATATTTCAAATTTAATATTTGAATATAAACGGACAATTATTTAAATATGTGAATTATTATATATTTGATATATTTTTAATTTAACAAAATGTGTATAATTAATGTTGATGTTGTCGGATTCTTCTAAACTGTTTTTCTCTTTAGACTCTTTCACAATATTTTAGATTTTTATTCTTCATTCTCTCTTAGATTGTACCTCAAAGAGTAGGGAGAATTTTGTTGGCAATTTTTAAAAGAAATAATAATATCCATTGTAAATAATATTTGGGTCAAAAATATAATAAATATAATTATATTATATTGATAATATGAGAAGTAGGTTAGATGAAAGGTAATTTCAGATTTTAATAATGGAGATATTTTATACATATATAAAATATGTATAAAAATTTTAATAGATGTACGAGATTATTTTATAATTATCTAATAATAAAATTATAAGAATTTAATAATATCATACTGTGAATTAAAAATGTGATAATTCAATCTCATAAGATTATTTTGGAACAATATATTTTAGTTTAAATAATAAAATATATTATATTTTACCTGTATCGTCGGTGAGGGTGACGGTGGTGGTGGTGGTGGTGGGGGGAGGTGGGGACTGAAGAAAGAGAAGTGCAAGAAGGAAATGGGAAAAGTGTTATGGGTTTCCTTTTTCTGAATAAGTTTGGATTTACCGAGGCATGGAGCTGATTGATGAAAAAGGCAGCATACCACGGCTTCTGTTTTCAGTGGTTACAATTCATAGCTCAGACTCCTACAGAAGAAGAAGAAGAATAACACATGGAAAAAAATATATATATATTTATATATTAAGATTAAAAATTTAATATAATAAAAAAATGTATTGTAAAATTATACCCGAAATTTTTTCCAAATAAATCACTAATGTCCTAATAAACTATATAACTATATATTACCTTAATATATATATATATATATATGTATATATATGTATGTATGTATGTAATAGTGTGAGTGAGAATCCGAGGGAAGCAGTGCCAGCCAAAACCCTCAATCATGGGAAATAAATATAATATTATATTATATATATATTCTATATAAAGGGGAGAAAAATAAAAGGAAGAAAAGAAAGGAAATATAGAGCACACAATACGAAGAACACAGATACCCAAATTGTTTTAGTAAATCTTTTTTACGGGTTAGAATCTTTTACATAATCAGACAAAATAGATCCATTGCTCCTTGTAAGTATATGCCATTTTTCCTTTTTTTAACTATTATTTTATTTAAAAATAGGAAATATAAATCAATAGAGATAAATATAATTTAATTTTTTTAAAAAAAATACATGATAAATATATATATATATATATATATTTATATAAAAGCTTCCATGATTTTTAGTACTTTCAAAGACAAACCATTAAAACAAAAACAGTAATATTACTACATTGGAATTATCTCAAGAAGTGTCTGGAATTAATTTTGTTGTAAATTTTTTGCATGAAATATCCTAATATTCGATTATTTTTATGTTCTTTTTTTTTTCTGTCATATTCTATCATCTCTGTCGTTTATGTGTTGATTTTATTCGATGTTTTTAAAATTAGAGGTTAAATAGGTCAAAGGAAAATTTTGTATGATAAGTTAGTTTTTTATGGTCGAATGTTTCGAAATATTCTACAAATACTTCAATTCTAGGGGGAAAAAATTAAGAAATTAACAAAAAAAAATTATGAAAAAAGATCTATTTGTTTGATTTTTATTTTTTTTCATCTCAATAGATATTAATGAAAATAATTTTTTGTTTTTGAAAAAAAAAAGATAATATAGTTTTTTATGTAAATAAAACACTCCCTTTTATGAAATCATTAAAATAGTTTTTTTACAAAAAACAAATATATAAATAATTTTTTTGAGAATAATTTTTACATCTATTATGTCTTAAACCCATGATCTTTTAAAATTATTTATTTGAGTTACACATTTTTTTTATATGTAGTTTATTTTTAATATTATTTTATAATAATTTAAAATATTTCATATATATATATATATATATATATATATGAGAGACAAATAAATGGGATACATAAAATATTGTATTTGAAAATGTTGGAAAAAAGTATTGTAATGGATAGAAACATAGCTTGTGCCTAATGAATGATGTGTTTGAACATGAAATAAATAAATTTGTTGTTAGGTAATGCACGAGATACACATTTTTTTATTATTGTACTCTCAACTCAATTCTATGTTTATTATAATATATATATATAATATATATATATTGTACCAATAGTCATAGTATGGGTGACAAAATTGAGTTTTTTATTATTATTATTTTATTTTGAAGACAAATAAATTTTAAATTATGAAAAGTTATTTTTAAATTAATTATTATTTGAATTGGATCGAATTTTTTTATAAAAAATAATTTTAATTTTAAATTATAAACAATTGTATACATGAATTAATATTTAAAATTTTAATTTTATTTAATTTTAGATATCAAATAATGTAATTAAAAAAAAAGGAAAAAAAATAATATAGGGAAAATAGAGGGCACAATGTTTAAGGAGATTGGGAGTGGGAGGGAGATAGTATGAAGACAACCATCCTTGTTTGGCGCCTATTTTAACGGTAAAAAAAATGTTGTGCTTCAATATTACATCACCAATCATTTTCTAGAAAACAAAATGTAATTTTAATTAGTCATAAAATACTTTTGTGGGCGAAAATAATAACAAAAACGAAAAAAAAAATCAAATAAATAAAATAATTAGTGCTTCTAATCTCTCTCTCTTTTTTTAAAAAATTTAATAAAAAAATTTAGAAAATATAAGATTAAATGTAAATATGACTCACATTCTTTACTCCAAATGGGCTTTACGATAAGAGAGAAGCAGTTTTATAACCCTAAATCTATTGGATTCATACAAGTAAGCCATCAAAGAGGCCTCTTCCTAAAATATCCATTTACCAATTTTTCAAAAAAAAAAAACATAATTTGGATTTCATATTTAAAGTTTTAATTTTTCTTATAATTTAATTATTTGTTAAATAAAAATTGACATTAGGGAATTAAGTTGATAGAAATATAAATATCAAGAAAAATATATAAATATAGGCATATATTTTAGAAAGAAATTAAAACTATAGAAAATTAAATAAAACTTAAAAATTTTAATAAATAAAAAAGAAATTCATAATATGTGCATGCAAGAGTGTTCTATATATACATGGTACCATCATTCTTCATTCATAATTGAATTTATTTTCTTCTAGTTTTCCTTCACATTTTATAAGTATTTTCGTTTTTCTTAAATCAAAGTTATAATTTCAAAATTACAATTTTTTTTTCATTCACAATTTATAAATCAAAACTTGATTATAGTTTATATTTTTTTTAAAAAAATTATAATAAATAAATTAAAATTAAATTAAAGATTTTAAAAAATAAAAATAAATGAATAGAGTACATAAGATAATCTTTGAAAAAACTAGACAAAGAGTTTGCATAAAAACTTATAAATGCAAGAAATTAACTAAAATTCTAGTATATTATAAAAGATCACTTCAGATATTTATTAAAACATCAATTAAGAACAAGAATTCAATTGTTGCTTCAATACTTTTCTTGAACTAATTTGTTCTTTCAACTTTCTGATCAATAATTTAATGTATTTCTTCAAAATTCCAATAAACTATGTCTTAGGTTACTCTTATTCATTCCTTGAATATGTTAATTCAATAACTAGTTTGATTATTCATACTTTTTGAGTGATATGTACACGAATTTTTAAAAGTCATGTGAGATATCTTTATCTTGAGCAGTCAGATTCATTTCTTTTACTGTTACGGAGATTTAAACTTGAATACACTATTTAAAATATAATGAATCTAAAGAATTCGGTGATTACTACTACGACACTAATATAATATCAAACTATAATGAGAGTTGTAATGCTATTAACATCAATAACAAGATCATCATTTCAAGCATTTTGTCAAATGCGAGGAAAAAATACATTTGGTAGTTAAGAATCAAGGAGGATGTAAATTTTGCAGAAAATCATTGGAAATTCGGAAGAACCTCTTATGAGACTAAAGATCACTAAAGGATTATTTCTCTCTCTCACTAATATATATATATATATATTATATATATATATATATATATATATATATATTTTTTTTTAAATAAAGATTTTACTATTAAAATTTCTTATATTTATATATTTTGTTATGCAAAATAATCATTATATACTTTATTAAATTTAAAATTTCTGAATGTAATATATAATATACTATTATTTAAATTGACTATTAAATTAATATTATTAAATTATTAAATTTTATCAATTTTTAATAATTATTTCTTAATATATTGCGACAAGTATTTCCGTTTATGATTAAAAGATTATGAGTTTTCTAATGATCAAAAATAAAAAAGTTATATAAATATTTTTTTATAAAAATAATTTTAAAAATTATTTATAATTATTAAATGACTAAATAACATTAACATGCATATATCTAAAATCAATAAACATAAGTATAACAAAAACAAGGGATTCAAATAATTTCATAATTTCTTCAACTATCATTTTAAAAAAGTTTTGAATAAATAATTTTTTTAAAAAATAATGCGTTAAAAAAATCAAATTAAAAATAATATGTTTGTTATCAAAATAAAATAAAATCCAGTACGTAATTGGAATATGTATACCCAATTTTCTGAGAAAAACTTCATATATAATATTTATAATATATATATATATATATAATATATATATATATATATATATATATGTGGTGTGTGTAATTGGGTGCGGAAACTACGTCGTACAGTACGTAAATGGAAAAGAAATGCTTGGAGTGTGTTAAGAGGCAAATTGGACTGATAAATTGGAATTACGGTTAAAATATATTCAAATATTTTGTAATAGATTTTTTGTATCTTTCACATTCTTTTTATTTTTTGTATAATATCAAACTCGTATACATTATATATATAAAAGAGGAAAGAAAAGAATAATGGAATTTTTTTATCATATTTACTTTCTTTCTATAATTTTTGTTATTTCTAGTTTCTCTTTGTATATATTTGTTTTTTCTTTTTCCTACTTCTTCTGATTTGTTAATATGAACAATCTTCATCAACTTGATAATAGTAGTCCTTTATATTTACATCCTTTAGACAATCCTATTCAGATTTTGGGTAATAAGGTGTTTGATGGTAATGATTTTCAGTTTTGGAAACGGCCAATTAAGATAGCATTATCCGCAAGGAATAAAATATGGCTTATTGATGGTTCTATTATAGAACCAACACAACATGATGATGCTATTAGAGGATGGGAGCGAGCCAATGATATGGTGATATCTTGGCTATTAAATTCTGTTGAAAAAAAGATATAGGTGATAGCCTATTATATTGTCATAGTGCTAAAGAATTGTGGTTTGAACTTGAAAGTAGATTTGGGCAAAATAGTGGAACACAGTTATTTTAACTACAAAAGGAATTAATATCTATATCTCAAGGGGCTAGTAGTATATCTACTTATTATACAAGGATTAAAAAAATTTGGGATGAATTATTGAGCATGTGGTTAATACTTTCATGTTCATATGGAGCTAGCTCACATATTGCTAAATTTTAGGAAGATAAAAAATTAATATAATTTTTAATGAGATTAAATGAGTCTTATATAAGTATTAGATGAAATATACTGATGATGAAACCTCTTCCAACATTATCCAAAGCATATGCTTTGGTAGTTACTTCTAATATCAATTTCAATAGTGAATGTACTTCTTTTACTTTAGCAGGAAATAGTGGAAGATATTTTTCTCAAAAACAGGGAAATGAGAAATCAGGTATGAAGGAGATTGAATGTAGATATTGTAAGAAGAAGGGTCGTACTATTGATAAATGTTTTAAACTTAATGATTATCCTGAAAATTTTGGTTGTGCCAGAAGTAGAAGAATAACATCTTTTGTTCAAAATAAAAATCATAGCAGTGATCTTACAAAATCCAATGAGGTTGATCTCTCAAGCATCAAAGCTGCTGGAATCTCACAACAACTGCAACAAATACTTGATTTTTTGAAGGACAAAACTGGGGAACAGAAAGGTGAAACTGAAGAAAAATTTAGAATTGTTTTAAGTTCTTTTCCATGTATGTATCATTCTCATAGTTTTATTGATGATTATAAAAGTGTGTGCGTTGTGGAAATGAGAATGAACCTTGGATTATAGACTGTGGGGCTACCAATCATATGACTTACAAAAAGGAATTCTTTGTTGAACTTAATTCTCTTAAAACTCCTTGCAAAGTGACTTTACCTAATGGTAAAATCATGAAAGTCAAATTTAGTAGAACCATCATTTTCACATCTAACTTTGTTCTAAGAAATGTATTCTTTGTTCTTACATTTCGATTCAATCTTATATATGTGACTAAACTAATCCAATCCTTACATGCAAACATAATTTTTACTCCTTTACACTGTCTTTTGCAGTTCCCTTCCATGAAGAAAACTCAAATTCTTGGTAAAAATCACAATGGTTTATATTTTCTTCAAACCTCTTCTAAGCATGATCATCCTTCCAAGAAACTTCCTAAACATACTGCTAATATCATTTGTGGTTGTAAACTGATCACTCCTTTCAATTCTCATGTTGCTATGAAAGTCACAAAAATGTCTAATGCTCAATTGTGGCATTATAGATTAGGTCATTTACCTATTGAGAAGATTTGTACTCTTGACCTTTCTTGTGATATCGATAACAAACTCCATGATCCTTGCATTGTTTGTCCTATGGCAAAGCAAACCAAACTTCCTTTCAATTTGAGTAATACTAAATCTAATCATCTTTTTGAACTTGTTCACGTAGATATATGGGGACCTTATAATAATACTCTTACTTTTAATGAGTGAAAATATTTCTTTACCTTAGTTGATGATCATAGTAGGTATACTTTTACACAATCTCTTGTGTAATAAAAGTGATGCTCTCACAGTAATAAAATCTTTTGTTTCTATGGTGAAAAATCAGTTTTTCTCTGGTATCAAAACCTTTAGAACTGATAATGCTCTTGAACTTGGATTAAGTAAAGAAGCCACAAAATTTTTTGAATAAGAGGGAATTATACATTAAATCTCTGTTAGATACACTCCTCAACAAAATAGTATCGTTGAAAGAAAACACAGACATCTTTTAGAAGTTTGTAGAGCTTTATTGTTTCAATCTAATGTTCCTTTAAAAATTTGGGGACATTGCCTTGTTAATGCTACTCATCTAATCAATAGATTTCCTTCTCCTGTCTTGAATGGGAAAACTCTTTATGATTTTTTACTCAACAAAAAGCCCTCTTATTCTCATCTTAGAAATTTTGGATGTCTCTGCTATATTAGCACCATTAAACATGGAAGAGATAAATTACAACCTAGAGCTCAACCCTGTGTTTTCATAGGATATCATGTTGGACAAAAAACTTACAAAGTCCTTGATTTGCCTACATATAAAACCATAATATCAAGAGACATTATTTTTCATGAAACTATTTTTCCTTTCCATTTATCCAATACAAAACATTTAGTCTCTAGATCTTTTCTTCCTACTGTTATTTCCAATGAGTTTAAAGAAACTATTGTTAACAATATTCCTAATTTTGATCACCATTCTTCACCTTCTTGCTATAATTCTCATAATTCTGAACAGCATCATACTGATAATCCTCTTATTCATCTCTATCCAAAATCTCAAAATTTTGAACGTATTCAAATTAATAATCATGTTAGTATTCCTAGATCTCAAAGATCTAGAAAACCTCCCAAATATCTTGAAAATTATATTTGCAATTTTGCTATTGATTCTAATATTCCTAAATCTGCTTCACTCGTATCTAAATTTTCAAAATCCACTGTTTTGTCCAATGGTCATAATTGCTCCACTAAGCATGCCTTATTTGAACCTATAAACTATGATGAAGCTTGCACTATACCTTAATGGAAAATTGTCATGCAAGAGGAGTTTGATGCCTTAATTGCTAATGATACTTGGGATATTGTTAATCTTCCTCTTGGAAAGAAAGCTATTCGATGCAAATTAGGAGTTATAGATTCCAACTTGAGGAGGATGTTAAGAGGCAAGTTGGACTGATAAATGGGGATTACGGTTGAGATATACTCAGATATTTTGTAATCGATTTTTTGTATCTTTCAGATTCTTTTTATTTATTGTATAATATCAAACTCGTATACATTATCTATAAAAAAGAGGAAAGAAAAAAATAATGGGATTCTTTTTTATCATACTTACTTTCTTTCTATGATTCTTGTTATTTCATTTTTTTCTTTTGTAAAACACATATTCATTTCTAATAATCAGATTTATGATTTGTCAAATATTCAAGAATTATTTTTCAATAGAGTGAAGACTGGAATCATAAATTAACTTACAGGGAGGTTTGTTTCAGTATCCATGGATAAACATGGTAGAGAAATGCATGAAAGGGTCATCAGAAGAGGAGGCCAAGGTTCTTTTCTTTTTTTTTTCTTCTTAAGGTTATTTAATTTCAGTTTCATATATATATATATATATATATATATATATATATATATATATTATATATATATGCAAGTAATTAATTGTGGATGTTGTTAGATCTATAGTCGCAATACAGGTTTATCTGGACCATGACAGTTGGTATTAAAATAAGTAGTCGGGACTATATGAACTCAGTGTTATATCCGATGGTGTGGAGTCACCTTTAAAATCTCAGACGTTAGACCCATAGTCGCAACACAAGTCTGTTCGGGTCGTGACAGTTGATATTAAAGCAAGTAGTTAATATGGACTATAAGAACTAAGTGTTATACCAAAGAGTGGAGTCACCTTTAAAATCTCAGATGTCCACGGGTTGATTTTGAGTTCAAATATATTATGTTCGAGTAAATTATAGCAAGGACTTTAGGCCTAAAAGAAGGGGTGAATGTAATACGCTGTCCCACATAAATAAATGAAATAAATATAGAAGAACAAAAATAAGTATTTATAGTCAGCTCCAAATATTTTTATAATAAAAATAATATCAAATAGTTGATTATAGATGGTGTTAGACACATAATTCGGACAAGAGAAGGTAAATTTTTTTATTATTATTTTTCTTTTTGTAAAAAAGTGAAAAGTTAGAAAATAAAAACACAATAGTATATATATATATATATATATATATATATATATATATATATATATTATTTGATATTATTTTAAAAAGAGTTAACAATAAGAAAAGTTTAAGTTAAGAAAAAAGTATTTTAATAAGTAAATTATTTTTATAAGTGAGATTAATTATGTAGAAGATGTATATATATTCTAGAAGGACTACATTTCGAGATGCATTCATAGGATTGTAATATATGTTACAATTTGACATGAATGAACAAAGAAGATTAATTTTATTTATTTATTATTTAATATATTTCAAATTTATATATATACACGTGTGTGTATGTATGTATATTTGTTTTTCATTATTTATTCATTTTTCTTCTAATGTGTGCTGAGTATTTAAAAGGAAATTTAAGTTTTTTTTTTATTATTTAGATGTTTCTTTTATCCTATGTCTTAGTATTTTTCATTTTTCTCACAATTTTTTAAAATATCTATTTACCTCAATCAAATATAATTTTTTTTTTAAAATAATAATTTGGATTTCATATTTAAAGTTTTAATTTTTCTTATAATTTAATTATTTATTAAATAAAAATTGACATTAGGAATTAAGTTGATAGAAATATAAATATCAAGAAAAGTATATAAATATACGCATATATTTTAGAAAGAAATTAAAACTATAGATAATTAAATAAAACTTAAAAATTTTAATAAAAAAAAATTCATAATATGTGCATGCAAGAGTGTTCTATATATGCATGGTACCATCATTCTTCATTCATAATTGAATTTATTTTCTTCTAGTTTTCCTCCACATTTTATAACTATTTTCGTTTTTCTTAAATCAAAGTTAGAATTTAAAAATTAAAAAAAAATTCTGATTCACAATTTATGAATCAAAACTTGAGTATAGTTTATATATATTTTTTAAAAAATCATAATAAATAAATTAAAATTAAATCAAAGATTTTAAAAAATAAAAATAAATGAATAGAGTAGATAAGATAATGTTATGGAGAAACTAGACAAAGAGTTTGCATAAATACTTATTAATGCAAGAAAATAAGTAAAACTCTAGTATATTATAAAAGACCACACTAATAATTTAATGTATTTCTTCAAAATTCTAATAAACTATTTCTTAGGTTACTCTTATTGCATGAATATGTAAATTCAATAACTAGTTTGATTATCAATACTTTTTGAGTGATATGTACACGAATTTCTAAAAGTCGCGTGAGATATCTTCATCTCGAACAATCACTCTCCTTATTTTTGTTGTTGTGGAGATTTAAACTCGAATACATTATTTAAAAAGTTATGAATTTAAAAAATTCGATTATTACTATTACAACACTAATATAATGCTAAAATATAATGAGGGTAGTAATGCTATTGACAAAGCCCCTCTACCAACAATTCTATTTGAAAACTTCAAGAAGATAATCGGGATGAGAGACCAAAAAGGTTTGGGATGAGATTTATCATCTTCCGTCTCCGGCCAAGGCCCAGAAATACCGTGTTGAGAACTTGTATGAAGGGCCTCTTGACGATCATTAGGCTAATACTATCTTGAAGGTCAAAATCATGAGTCAGGTCATCATTTCAACCATTTGGAAGAATGAAAGGAAAAATTACATTTTTGTAGCGGAGAATCAACGAGTGCTATAAATTTGTATAGAATTTGTATAGAAAATCTTTGAAATTGGAAATTCTGAAGAAGCGTCTGATGATTTATTTATTTAGAAACTAAAGATCACATTGTAAAAATTGATGAATGATTTTTTTGCTAATTATTTAATTAAAATATTTATCTCCCTTATGTAAATTTTATCAAATCAATTACTTACCTCTCATTTCTTATTGAATTGTGTCAAAATATTTTTTATTATTAATATTTTTTCTCTCTCTCATTAATATATATATATATATATATATATATATATATATATTTCTTATATTTATTTATTTTGTTATTCAAAATAATCATTATATACTTTATTAAATTTAAATTTTATGAATGTAATATATATTATTGATTATTTATACTAACTATTAAATTAATATTATAAATTTTTAATGGTCATATAAAATTTTAAAAAAATTAAATAATAACTTATTAAAAATTTTAAAAGAATAATTAAGAAAATTATTTATAGTTAAAATTTTTATTTTAAACCATTTATAGTTATTAAGTGACTAAATAACATGCATATATCTAAAATCAACAAACATGAACATAAGTATAACAAAATCAACCAATTCAAATAATTTCATAATTTCTTTAACTATCATTTTTTAAAAATAATAATAAATTATTTAAAAAAATAAAAAATTGAATGTGTTATAATAATAAAAAGCATGTACCATCAAATTTTTGTAATTTTATAAAAAAAACATTGTAATTTTCAAAATATAATTATTATTAAAATTTTGAAATTTATTATTTAGCGCGAGGATAGATAATATACCATTAAAAAATTATAATATATTTTTAAAAATTTATAATCTTATATATATATATATGTGTGTGTGTGTGAATAAATAAATAAAATAATTATATAAAAGTCTTTTTTTTTATGAAAGAGGAAAATACAATTATAGTAGCAAATCAGTTACATCATTCTCTTCCAAGTAAGGAAGATTACATTTGTTGATTTGTCTGGTATATACATTACCTTTCAAATCATTATTGAAAGCAGTAATAGAGAAATTAGGAGGATGGTAAAAGATAGTAAAACTAATATCATCAGGCAGCCTGTGTTTTGAAAGGAGGTCTGCTACAGCATTTGATTCACGATATACATGTTTAATTTGGTATTTCTTCAACTGGTTCAGTATCAATCTGCAATCATGAATCATATTGTTCAGGTTAGGAGTTGATAATCATTGGGTTATACCTTTGACTAGTATCTGAGAATCGGTTTGTATTTCAAGATTTTGTATGTTGTTGGCCAATGCAATATCTACTGCATGTTTGAGTGCCCAAACTTCTGCCTAGTTGCTTGATGAACAGTAGAAGTTTCCTGTGAAGCCCAATAACCACTTACTTGTATGGTCTGGAAAGATTCCACCGCTGCCACCTTGCTTGGATGAAGGTGAGTAAGAGCCATCAATGTTAATGGCAATATAAGGGTCTATTGGTGGGTGCCATTTGATGTAAATGGACTCTTTACTACTTCTAAAAGGGGGGGCTACTAAGGCTGATATATTAATAAACTCAGTTGCAAGGCTGAGTATATTATGGAGGGAAGGTGTGATGGTTGTCTCTTTGTGGATTTGTCGACAATTTCTATTTTTCCACAAGATCCAACAGGAGAAGGCAAAGAGTGTGTTCCATGGAATATTGATGAAGAACTTGGTTTTATTGTTGAGGTTTAAGTGAAGCCAATTCTGAAGTGATGACTCATTAAACAAGCTGTCAAGGGTAACAGTGTCTATATGAGGACCGAATAGGTTCCAAACGTCTTTGGCCTGGGGGCAAAGTTTGAGAATATGAAGCGTGTTTTCATCTAAGTTTGGGCATAGGAGACAGTGAGGGTCTATATTCATGCCTCTATTGTTTAGGAGCAAGTTGGTTTTGATTTTATTGTGCCAACAAAGCCACATAAAGTTGTTGATTTTGTTTGGGACTTTTGTTGACCAAATCCAAGTTAGGTTATCAGAAGAAGGTGGATTGTGGAGATTTCTTAGGGTTTGGTAGCATGAGGAGACAGAAAAGGAAGAATTAGTATTGGTATTCCAGCAGATTTTATCCCGTTGTTCTTGGTTGCTAGGAAAATAGGTATCAATGATTTGAGCTTTTATATGATTTGGTAGAGGATATGAAATTTTGCAAAGTTCCAGTGTCCCTTATCTCTAACCTCTTTGAGAGTAGTACAAGCATCAGTTCTGTGTAGCGGACCATCAAAAAGTGTGGCTAAAGGATGGCTCATTGTATTAATCCAGGGGTCAAGCCAGAATCGTATATTTGATCCATCCCCTATTAGCCATTTGGTGAACTTAAGCATGGTTTTCCATCCCAGGAGAAGGTTTTTCCAAAGAAAGGAGTTCTTTCGATTTGGAGAAGGAAGTATATAAGGATTAATGTTAGATGTTGATGTACATAAGTATTTTGCTTGAAGTATTTGTTTCCAGATTGGTTTATCAGTTAGAGTAAGGAAACGCCAGGCTAGGGAGCTGAGAAGTGATAGATTTTGTAGTTTGGTATCCCGAATTTGAAGGCCTCCTAACTTTTTAGGAAGAGTAACTATTTTCCAATTGATCAGATGTATTTTCCTACCTTCAACGGAAGAACCCCAGACAAAATCTCTTAGGGTTTTATTAATTTCGTTAATAGTTTTGGTTGGTAGAGCATGACATTGCATAATATGCATTGGGATTGAGGAGAGGACTGATTTAACTAGTGTGACTCGTCCAGCCATGGTTAAGGTTTTAGTTTTCCAATTAGCAAGTTTTGTGTTGAGATTTGAGAGAATCGGTGTAAAATCAGAATGCTTAGGAGTGGTGAGTGTAAGGGGAAACCCTAAGTATTTTCCTAGACTGTTTGGTTGGTTGATCTTAAGGGTGTTGGAAATATTAGTTCGGATGTTATTTGGGCAGTTGTCAGAGAAGAATATTTTAGATTTAGTGTAATTTATGTGTAGTCCACTATGATGAGTAAAGTCTTCAATGACATTTAAGATTGATTTTGTGTTTGATGTTGTAGCTTCAGCAAAGAGGAAGACATCATCGGAAAATAAGGTGTGTGAGATGAAAGGACATGTATCAGTAATGGGGATTGGGTGCCATTTTTTGTTGATAACTTGGTTATGAATGAGAAGTGACAGGAACTCCATTCCTAAGATAAATAAGTAAGGAGATAAAGGATCCCCTTGTCTGACACCTCTGGAGGGCTGGAAGAAATTGGTGGGTTGGCCGTTTATGAGAATGGCTAGGTTGGAAGTGGCAAGGCATGATAGTATGATTCGAATGATTTTATTAGGAATGTTGATTGCATGAAGTATACTTTTAATAAAATGCCATTCTATTTTATCAATGGCTTTTTCTAGATCTAGTTTAATTGCCATGATGGGAGTGCATGTTTGTCGGTTTCGAAAGCAGTTAAGAGTTTCCTGGACAATGATGTAGTTATCTGAAGCTCTTCTATTAGGTAGGAAGCTATTTTGAAGAGGGTCTATGATATTACTAAGAAGGGGCCGTAAACGATTAACTACAATTTTCGTGAAGATTTTATAAATGGTATTGCATAGACTAATTGGCCTGTATTGATGGATGGTTTCAGGATGAGTAATTTTTGGGATTAAACAAATGTAGGTTTGGTTGATAATAGTGGGAACAGATTCAGTTGAGAAGATTTCATTGAAAAGGTTTTGGATCGCAGGTAATGTGTTGTGTAAATATTTTTTAAAGAAGAAGGGATGTATTCCATCTGGTGCGGGAGCTTTGTATGGTTTGAAGGATTTGATTGAGGCTACTATTTCATTAACAAATATGGCAAGAGTAAGAGCATGTTGGTCAGTATGAGTTAAGGCAAGGTGGTGAGTAGGGAAGTTTGGAAAAAGGTTACAACTGCTTTTTTCAGTGGTGAAACAGCTTTGAAAGTGATGTTCTATATGATTGCGGAGAAGTTTTGTGTCCACAATCCAGTTTCCTACACTGTCCCTAAGGCTTAAAATAGTATTCCTTCTTCTCCTTTTAATGGTTGTGGTGTGAAAGAATGAGGTATTGGCATCACCGTGATTAAGCCAAGTGATTCTAGATTTGGTGGCCCAAAATTGCCTTTCACGAATTAGAATAGTATTTAAATCATTTTGAAGTTGTTTTTCCAATATAGTTAGGTTATCATTGTGCTGGAGATGAAGGTGGGATTGGATTCCTTTGAGTCTAGCTAAAAGTCATCGTTTTTGTTGAAAGATGTTACCAAAGGTTAGTTTGTTCCAATCCTTCATGGCCATTATGAGGGATTGAGTGGATTGAATAAAATTAATTGAGGAAGGTGGCCAGGAGGAGTGAACAAGGCTATCAAAACTCGGATGGGTTAGCCACATGGGCTCAATTCTAAACAGTTTGTTACTGGTTATATGTGAGGAAGGGTTTGTATTAAGAATAAGGGGGCAGTGGTCTGAGTGTGTTCTAGGTAAATGATGGACTGTAGCTCTAGGGTAATGGTTTATCCATGAAGGGTTTGCTAAGAACCTATCTAGTCTCTCAGCAATTACATTTCCTTTTTGCCGTCTGTTAGTCCAAGTGAATTTGGGGCCAGTAAAACCTAAATCTATCAAGTTACAAATGCTTAAAACATTATTAAAATTTAATAAACGACTAGGGTTAGGCGTTAATCCCCCAAACTTCTCAGGGGTTAAGGTGATTTCATTGAAGTCTCCTAAGACTAGCCAGGGGTTAGAGCAATTTCTAGCAAAATGTTCTAAGTTATGCCATAATGTTTGTTTGAAGGTTTGATAGGGTTTAGAGTAAACAGCCGTGAGAAAAAAAGAGAATGGAGGAGTGGGTACCTTGATGCTGAGGTAAATCTCTTGTGATGTGAGAACCAGCAGTTGAACTTCAACTTGCTCGTTCCATAGTATGGAAATTCCGCCTGAGAATCCATCTGCATCTACCTTAGCAGTATGTTGGTAATTGAAATGGGCTAAGATGGTGTCAGCTTCTTCGCCTTTTGCCTTGGTCTCTGTGAGTACTACTAGAGATGGTTTGTGGTAATTTAGGAGTTCCCGAAAGTGAGTTTTAAACCCACTATTTTGTATCCCTCTACAATTCCATAGTAACACGATCATTGGGGGTTTGTTTGAGGGGTGTTCTTCTGCTATCTGGTAATTGTCCCATTGCGTCATCGGGGTCAAAAGTGGTAACGTCGTCAGTGCATGGGACGTTACTTGATGTTCCTATTAAGTCATTGGTGTTCCCTGGTTCGTTGTAGTCGTGGCGCTGTTGCATGGCGGAGATTCTTCGTTGCTGGTCGTTGCTTGCGGAAGGTTGCATGTTCGCGGTAAGATGATCACCGAGTGCTTGTTCTCCAGTGGGTTTAGACTCTGTTGTGAGCTGCGTAGTACAAAGGACATTTTGGAGACAGTCAGGTGACAGGAGAAGATGTAGATTTTTAGAGCCTCCTGAAAATAGTTGATCGCCAAAAAGTCGTTTCTTATTGTGCGAAATAGTATTGAGGGCTCGTATTCTATGACTGGTTCGGTGTAGAGGTCCTCCGGCAGAAAGTTCATCAGTTGTTGTGTGTCGGTGTGGTCCAGTGTTGAGTTGTTCAGTGGGGGTTCCTGTGTTGGCTCGGGAGTTGCTAGTGCTGCTGCTGATAGATCGACTACTTGATTTAGCATTGTCCAGCTTCCGGCTTGGATCGTCTAATTGTTGGCAGATGTTTGATCGAAGGGGTTGCTGCTGGCGTCGACAGTGTGTTGTAGGGATCCATTAGGATTAAAGATGGAATGGTTGTCATGGTTTGGTATGTCCACAGGTACTGAGCCTAGAGATGGAGTTGGGCTGTCAAAGGCCATTGAAATTGGCCCCAAATCTATTGGGATTGGTAGAAGCCATGTGTTGAGTAGTGGATGCTTGGATAACCGGGAACCGTTATCGGGCTGAGCTGCATGTCGTTCGTCGGCGGGTGTGGATACACCAGTTGATAGGTGATGTTGCTCAGTTCGATGGTGATGGTGAAGGCATTCGTTGGAACTTGATCGTTCATAGTTTGGACTTGGACTTCGTCGGTGGTGTTGCTGTTGTCTTCCAGTTGTTCCTGCTGCTGTTGTTGGGCACGTCTTGCTCGACGACGTTGGCGAGCATTGCTCATTTGGGGTGTGAATTCTTCCATTGGTGTTGGAGATGGTTGGGGAAGTGGTGAGGTTTGTCGCGTTCTTTGCCTTCTCCCCAGGAATTGTCTTATGTATTGTTGGCGATTCATAGGATTTCTTGGCATTTTGAGAGTTTAACTGTGTTAATGTGTGAGTAGTGTTGGTTGATTGGTGATCGGCAGAGAGGTGAGCTGGAGTTAGGGTTTCTGGAATGAATGGTGTGATAGTGGGGATGTCAGGGGAATGATGATGTTCAGGAGATTTTGGTGATATGGTAGAATTGTTTCCTTGCACGGTAGAGCCATCTGTGATCGGGAAGTGTGTAGTTGTGTTGGTTGTGTTGACAGATGAATTATGGCATATAGGAGAATGTGAGATTATGGAAGGTGGCAAGGATTTTGTTGAGTTTGGCGGTGGTGATGATTGGCTTATGGTTCCAAGGTTTACATTTGTGGTATATTGAGGAGTGTATTTTGCATGGTTGGTTTTTTCAATCCAAATTGGTTTAGTAGCTGGTTTGATTGGTGGAGTGTTGGTTGGTTGAGAAGCTCGTGGTTGATTGCGTCTATTTGTTCGGTTTTTTGGATATTGAACCTACATCCATGGACCATGATTTGGTTCTTGCTGGGAAGGGAGGTCACTGGTTGTACTAGAAGGGTGGGTAGTGTAGCTTGGTTGTCTGGATGAAACCACAGTTTGCACTATATGGTTGGCCTCTGCTGCTGTTGAGGGTGGTATATTAGTATCTGAGCAGTTTGGCGGCGGTGTTAATGTTTTTTCAGGTTGCATGGTAGGAATAGGGTTTGGAGTGAGAGTGTAATTGCATGTTGTAGTGGTGTGACCCAGCCGCCCACAGTTATAGCAGATAAGATTGATGCCCTCATATAGTATCCTTTGTAGGTGATTCCCAATGTAGATTTTTGTAGTTAACGTTTGATCAATTGGTATCTGGATGCATAGCCTAGCATATTGTCCTCGTGTAGTTTCTTTTGTGCAAATATCCATTCTGAGTAGTTGTCCAAGTGTGTTTCCTATTTTGTGGAGTATTTGCTCATCATAGAATTCGAATGGTAATTTAGGTAACTTTATCCACAGTGTTGTATAGTTAAAGGTTGTTGTAGATGGTCGGAATGCCGGTTCCCATTGTCTGATGGCAAGAAAATGACCACCAATAAACCAGGGACCTCCATGGATGGCTTTAGTGTAGTTTTCTGGATTTTTAAAGTCGACGAGAAAGAAGTCTTTGCCTAGGTCGATGAGGTTTAGTTTTTCTGTGGGTTTCCAGATTTCGTGCAATTTTCGGTATAAGAGATTATACCCTACTGTTTTGCCATAAACTTTGACAATTAATGCTTGTGACCAGCGGTTGTAGATTCTTTGTTTATCTACAGAAGTAATCGGAATAAAAGTTGTTCCAGCAGATGGATTTATTACTTCATCTTCTAGTTGGTTGGAGTACAGTGGTTGTAGTTGTTGTGTGTATGTATGGGTAATTGGGGTATTGGTTGTAGCAGGGGAGATAAGTTTATCTCTATAGGATTAAGTAGGTAGGGGGTGATGAGTGGGTTCTGACGGTATAGATTGGTTGATTCTGCCAAGTACATCTATTTCCTCTTCTGAGAGAGGATGAGCTTGAATTACTGTTGGGGTAGAGAGAAGTTCTTCCATCTACACTATAATTATATAAAAGTCTTAAGTAAGTCTGGATGTGTTATGAATCCCGGAGATTCATTACATTAATGGATGTCCATCATCCCAGAAAATTACGAAGATGATAAATATCACCTAATAGTTTTAATATTGGATTATAATATATATATAATGTCTGGGTGTAATGATGTTGTTAGATAATGGATGTAATGATGGATGAATATATTTATATATTCATTTAATGGATGTAATGATGGATGAATATTTAATATTTTCATATGTATGTATATATAGTGTAAGGTTTGAATGAAGGAAAGAAAAAAAAGAGAAAAGGATTTTGATTTTGATACAATTGCATCTTCATTTCCCAAATTCCCGAGAACCAATTCTCTCAACCTTCCTCTCTCCCTCTCTCCCTATATCTCCACACCAATTACTATATTATATATATTATACTAAATATATACACACATATATAGATCATATAATTTATAACACGTTATCAACACGAGTCTCTACCAACAACACGATTATCTACAACCGGTACGTTATCAGACAGGTACATTTATTATTATTATGGCAAATTTAACTAAATTGGAATTTGTGGCTCTTGATGTCACCGGAAAAAATTATTTGTCATGGACACTAGATGCCGAGATGCATCTTGCTGCGATGGGTCTGGCAGACACCATCGTACAAAATAATATATCATTAATACAAGATCGTGCCAAAGCTATAATATTTCTTCGTCATCATCTTCACGAAGATCTGAAAAATGAATATCTTACCGTGAAAGATCCTTTTATTTTGTGGGAAAATTTGAAAGAAAGATTCGACCACCAGAAGATGGTCGTTCTCCCAAAGGCACGGTATGACTGGTTGCACCTGAGGTTGCAAGATTTCAGATCCATAAGCGAGTATAACTCCGCAATGTTTAAAATAGTTTCACAATTGAAACTATGTGGAGTTGATATAACAGATGATGATATGCTGGAAAAAACATACTCCACTTTTCATGCCACGAATATTGTCCTGCAGCAACAATATCGTGAGAAAGGTTTTAAGAAATATTCTAAATTAATTTCTTGTCTTCTTGTTGCGGAACAAAATAATGAATTATTAATGAAAAATCACGAGACTCGACCTACTGGTTCTACTCCATTCCCTGAAGTGAATGCTGTTAGAAATCATGATCCCAGAAGAGATCGTGGTCGTGGTCGTGGTCATTACCGTGGTCATAGCCGAAAATATGATCATGGACGCCGTGATCAATTTGGCCCTTACAATCGTAATAATACTTCAGGTGCCAAAAATGTTAATAACCACCCGAAGTGGATAAAACATAATGGGAAAAGAAATACTGTTCCGAAAAATTATGAGGACATATGTTATCGTTGTGGCATGAAAGGTCACTGGTCTCGTATTTGTCGCACTGCAAAACATCTTGTTGATTTATATCAAGCATCTATTGAAGGGAAAGGTAAAAATGTTGAGGCAAATTTTACTTCTCAAAATTTACCTCATGAAAGAAATGATGAAGATCTTGAAGATAATGATGTTGGTATAACTCACTTGGATGTTGCTGATTTTTTCGAGCATCCAGAAGGAAGAATTGATCATTTAATTGGAGATGGAAGTGTCCAAAAATAATTAGAATATTATTATATAATTATTGTAATATTTTAGTATTACTTTTATTGTTAGTATTACTTTTATTGTAATATTATATGCTTAATTTTTTTTTATGTAAAATTTTGTTATCAGACAGATGGCTGTTGTTCAAATTTCTGTGAACAACGATATCGAAAGTGTCTGTCTTATTGACAGTGGAACTACGCACACCATATTGAAATACAAGAAGTATTTTTCTCACCTGAATGTGGGAGAAACGTGTGTTACCACAATAAATGGTAGTGCAAAACTTATTGAAGGCTCCGGAACAGCTAATATAATATTACCGGGAGGAACTATGATTGCTATTGATAAAGCATTATATTCCTCAAAATCTCAAAGAAATTTATTGAGTTTTAAAGATATCCGACGGAATGGATATCATGTTGAGACTATAGGAGAAAATGGTCATGAATATTTAGGAATCACAAAAATGACCTCCGGTAATAAAGTTTTGTTGGAAAAACTACCATCTCTATCATCTGCCCTATATTATGCAAAAATAAATGCTATTGAGGCGCATCATTTAGTAAACCAGAAGTTTACTAATCCCGTTACTTTTAAAGTTTGGCATGACCGTTTGGGTCATCCGGGATCAATTATGATGCGAAAAATTATCGAAACAACGCACGGTCATCCTTTGAAAAATCAAAGGATTTTGACTTCTGATAAACTTTCATGTGCTGCATGTTCCAAAGGGAAACTAATTATAAAACCAGCACCATTGAAAGTAGGAGCTGAAAGTCCTACATTTCTAGAACGGATTCATGGAGATATATGTGGACCGATTAGTCCACCATGTGGGCAATTTCGATATTTTATGGTTTTAATTGATGCATCGACCCGATGGTCGCATGTTTGTTTATTGTCAACTCGCAACCTGGCGTTTGCGAGATTACTTGCCCAAATAATTCGCTTAAGAGCGCAATTTCCTGATTATCCTATTAAGCGAATCCGTCTAGATAATGCTGGTGAATTTACTTCGCATGCATTTAATTCTTATTGCATGTCGATTGGAATAATTGTTGAACATCCTGTAGCTCATGTTCACACACAGAATGGTCTAGCTGAATCATTTATTAAAAGACTGCAATTAATTGCCAGACCATTATTAATGAAAACAATCTCCCTACAGCAGCTGGGGACATGCAATTTTGCATGCTGCAGCACTTGTGCGTTTAAGGCCATCGAGTTATCATAAATTTTCTCCCATACAATTGGCTTTTGGTTCAGAGCCAAATATTTCTTATTTGAGAATTTTTGGGTGTGCTGTATATGTTCCAATTGAACCACCCCAACGGACAAAAATGGGTCCGCAAAGAAGATTGGGGATATATGTTGGGTATGACTCCCCGTCCATTATAAGGTATCTTGAACCTTTGACAGGGGATGTATTTACAGCAAGATTTGCTGATTGCCATTTTGATGAAAATTTGTTTCCCAAATTAGGGGGAGAGAATAAATGGCATAAAATTGAACTTGCGTGGAAAACTTCTTTGAATCATTTAGATCCACGCACAAATATCAGTGAACTTGAAGTTCAAAAGATTATACATTTGCAACAAATTGCAAATCAACTGCCAGATTCTTTTGCTGACTCTAGCAGAGTCACTAAATCGCATATTCCAGCTATAGATGCTCCTATACGAATAGAAGTTCCTGAAGGACAGAAAGTTAATCCTATAGCTATCGAATCAAAAACACGCCAGAAGCGTGGCCGACCCCTTGGTTCTAAAAATAAAAATCCTCGAAAGAAAAGAGGAACAAATGATCCAGAAGATCATATTGATGAAATAGAAAAAGAAACCAAGGGAAGACTGATGAAAAGATTCCAACTATAAATGATGATGAGAATTCTGAAATCTCAATTAATTATTCCAGTTCGAATCAAAGTTGGGATCGAAAAAACGTTGTTATTGATAATGCTTTTGCATACAACGTAGCCCTTGATATTTTCAAGGATAATGAGGATTTAGATCCTTTATCAGTTGAAGAATGTCGGCATAGAATTGATTGGCCTCAATGGAAAGATGCGATTCAAACGGAGTTAAATTCGCTTGCGAAGCGAGAAGTTTTTGGACCTGTAGTCCAAACGCCAAAGGATATAAAACCTGTTGGCTATAAATGGGTGTTTGTGCGAAAACGAAATGAGAATAATGAAGTCGTAAAATATAAAGCACGACTCGTCGCACAAGGCTTTTCGCAAAAGCCAGGAATTGATTATGATCAAACTTATTCACCCGTTATTGATGCTATTACACTCCGATATCTAATAAGTATGGCAGTTCATGAAAAGGTGGACATGCGTCTAATGGATGTTATTACAGCTTATCTTTATGGAAGCCTCGAAAATGAAATTTATATGAAAATCCCTGAAGGATTCAAATTACCAAAGGCTTCTAAAGGCCCTCATGAAAATTATTCTATCAAATTACAGAAATCATTATATGGGCTTAAACAGTCTGGACGCATGTGGTACAATCGCCTTAGTGAATTCTTGTTGAATTCAGGATATAAGAATGACCAAATCTGTCCATGTGTTTTTATTAAGAAAACAGATTTTGGTTTTGTGATTCTTGCTATATATGTTGACGATATCAATCTAATAGGAACTCCAGAAGAGCTTCGAGAAGCTATAGATTGTTTGAAACGAGAATTTGAAGTCAAAGACTTTGGAAAAACTAAGTTTTGTCTCGGACTTCAAATTGAACATATGAATGATGGAATTTTTGTTCATCAGTCAACATATACAGCAAAAGTGTTGAAAAGATTTTTCATGGATAAAGCATATCCATTGAGTATTCCAATGGTCGTGAGGTCACTAGATATAAATAAAGATATTTAGACCTCGAGAAAATGGTGAAAAACTACTTGGTCCTGAAGTACCATATTTAGTGCTATTGGTGCACTGATGTATCTTGCAAATAACTAGACCGATATAGCATTTGCTATAAATCTATTAGCAAGATTTAGTTCTTCACCAACACGACGACATTGGAATGGTATTAAACACGTCCTTAGATACCTCCAAGGGACAATTGACCTCGGATTATTTTATTCAAATGTAAATGATCCAGAACTGATTGGATATGCAGATGCGGGTTATCTTTCGGATCCGCATAAGGCACGTTCTCAAAATGGTTATTTATTTACATATGGTAATGCTGCTATATCATGGCGCTCCACGAAGCAAACATAGCAGCAACTTCTTCTAATCATGCTGAGATAATAGCCATTCATGAAGCAAGTCGAGAATGTGTATGGTTGAGGTCAATGATACATTATATTAGAGAGAGTTGTGGTTTATCCTCCAGAAGAGAGATTCCAACTCCTCTATATGAAGATAATGCAGCTTGTATAGCTCAATTAAAAGGAGGATATATTAAGGGATAGGACGAAACACATTTCACCTAAATTCTTCTTTACTCATGAACTTCAAAAGAACGGTGAAATTGATGTGCTTCAAATTCGATCACGTGATAATCTTGCAGATATATTCACTAAATCTCTTCCGACAGCAACCTTTGAAAAATTGAGATATAAAATTGGTTTGCGTCGATTTAAAGATTTCGAGAAATCATCTCATCAGGGGGAGAAATCTACACATGAAGAATAGTGTACTCTTTTTCCTTCACTAGATTTTTTTTTCCCACTGGGTTTTTATCTAGTAAGGTTTTAACGAGACCTATTCTTTATGTAATGGACATCCAAGGGGGAGTGTTATGAATCCCGAAGATTCATTACATTAATGGATGTCCATCATCCCAGAAAATTACGAAAGATGATAAATATCACCTAATAGTTATAATATTGGATATATATATATATATATAAATGTAAGTGAGTGTAATGATGTTGTATAGATAATGGATGTAATGATGAATGAATATATTTATATATTCATTTAATGGATGTAATGATGGATGAATATATTTATATATTCATATGTATGTATATATATAGGTGTAAGGTTTTGAATGAAGGAAAGAAAAAAAAAAGAGAAAAGGATTTTGATTTTGATACAATTGCATCTTCATTTCCCAAATTCCCGAGAATCAATTCTCTCAACCTTCCTCTCTCCCTATATCTCCACACCAATTACTATATTATATAGATTATACTAAATATATACACACATATATATATAGATCATATAATTTCATAACAGGATGTACATTTTCCCCACATTTTAAATAATATAAATATAAATATAAATATAAATATATTGCATATTGGGGATCCAAGTTTTGTTTTTGTGGCGGAGAAAACTGGAGAACGCGTATGCTCTGCTAAGCACCCTACTGTATCCCATGGACACTCGCCCCATGCCATCGTGCTTTTGTCGGCGGCACTTCTATTGTAAAGACAATCCAGTCCCCACCACCCAAAAAATATATATGGATTTCTTTTTAAAGGATTTTTATAAAATAGTTAATTACATTTTAAAAAAAAAAACTTTTATAAATAAAATATAAACTAATATTATCATTAATTTAATATAAAAAATTAGTAAACTCAACAATAATAATAATAGACAAAGTCATTTTATTTTCCATTTATTATTTTAGCTAAGTTTGGTTGTGTTGTACTATAATAATAATAAAGATTATAATAGGAAAAAACATTAAATGTTGAAAGTGTAACTATTTATTCTAGAATGTCATGATGTATTATTTTTTAAAATATATATATATATATATTTAAAATATATATAGATAGATATATATATATATATATATATAAAAACTAAATATTTTTTGTGTGAAATAAATTATTCTTTCAATCTTATTGAGAAGTGAATGAATTTGAGATATATAGAAATAAGACATCTTAAAATAAAAATAAAAATTAAATTATATATAATTATAAATAATAAATTCCCAAAAATGAATAAATTTATATGAATTATAAATGATATGAATACAATTATTATGGTAGAAATGTAAATAATTAAATTAAATCAGCTTGATAGAAATTTTTTATGTTTTTTCAATTTAAGTATATTATTGTAATATTGGCTCATTTCATAATTTAAGGTTATAATCTTACAAACTTAAATGAAATTATAAATTGAACGGGTTATAATTGAGTGAATATGTATATATATATATATATATATTATATATATATATATAAATAATTTACAAATGTAAGTTTTATTTATTTTCTAAAAAGGTAACTTAAATTTATAGGAAATATGTCTTTTAAAAAATAGAATAAAAAGAATATAAGGTTTAAAGATATACTAATTTTTTAAAAAATAATTAAAAATAATTTTGTTAAATGTTGAATTTTTTATAATGTGTAATGTTTATAAAGTTTATAAAATAATAAAATATTATTCTAATTTTTTTTTATCCATTGATAGTTTACATATAATAATAATAAAATGACAGTACTATATTAAGAATTGCATATGTAATTATTGAAGTCTTTTAAATAGAAGCAGTTTAAAACAAAATTACACATAAGATTTCTTCAAAATATAATTAAATAAATTTTTATATATTTAACCATTTTTTTATTAAAAAGTTATTTCATATAAAAATAAAATATTGAATTGTATTGTAAACTTAACCATAAAAACAAAATAAAAATATTTTTAAAAAAAATAAATAAATAAATAATAAGGAAGTAAGTTAATATAAGTGAGATTTTTTTTCTCGAAATTCTTAAGATTTTAATTTTTGTTTACTTGGTTTCAAATATTAGTAAATAATATGCTTTATCATAAAATAAAAATGGTAAAAATATAATAGAATGAAAAACATTAAATATTATTATGTAATTATTTATTATTGAATATAACTATGATTGTATTTTATATAGTTTCTTTATTTGTTTTAAATTAAGTTATCATAATATTTATTATTTTAATAATTTAATATAAAAAACAAAAGTCAAACAAATATAAATTTTTGAAATCCACTAAGTATAATTTAATAATTTAATAGATAAAATTATATAATGTTTTAATAAAAAATGTAGAATTTTTGCAAAATTGAGAATAAAGATAATGAATTAATATATACTTCATTAAAAAAAAATGGAAGTTAAGTATAGGTAAATACAGGGACATGAAACTTGAAGTTATAAAATTATTATATTTGATAACCAATATATATATATATATTTTTTATTATGGATTAAAAATAATTATGTAAAAAAATGAAGGTGCTTTTGTTTTGTAATAAAACATTCTTTGAGTAATTTTCTTTTTAAATAAATTACTATTTTTTTATTCGAATAATTAGAAAACCCATGATTAACCATCACAATAAATAAATTTATAACTATTAATTTTTAGTAATAACTAAAATCTTACTTTATATGATAGGAGTAGAATTATTTATGTAAATGTAAATAAATAAATCAATAATAAAATTTTGAGTTTTTAATCTATTATTTAATATTTAGGTCAATTTTTTAATTCAGTATTAAAATAAACTAATATGAATCTTTTTAATGAATATAACAATGTAATATATATATATATTATATATTAAATAATTAACTTATAATTAGATTTTTATAGGGTTCATAATGAATTAGTATAAATATTTAATTTTTTGGCACTAATATTAGTTTCCAATTTATTTATTTAGTTTTCAAAGTTCGTGACACATTAACATTAAATTTTAATGAATTAAGTTAAGTTTTGTTTTATTTTTATTTTAATAGATTTGTATAAAATAGTAATAACATTTTTTTAAAAATTATTTAAATAAAACAATCAATATATTATACTCTCAGATCTAACAGTTTTCATGAATTAAAAAATAATAAACATTTATAAAATTTAAAATGTAAAAAAGTAATATAATATCTAAATATATTATTTTTAAAAAATTTTAAAAATAAATTATCATCATTTTGAAAATATTTCTTAAATTTTAGATAATTTTATTGAATTTTATATTAGTTTTATATATGCTAGTTTTTATAATATTTTCAAGATTAATAAAAAATATTATTCTAATTTTTTTAATCCATTGATACTTTACATGTTAAAAAATAATAGAATATTAAAATGTCTCCGTATAATAATAGCAGTGTTTTAAATAGAGAGACTTCTAAGTTTTATCTTTAAAAATATATTTTTTATTTAAAAAAATATATAAAATAAAAACACGAAATATGAATTATTAGTTTTAAAATAAATAATATTATAAGTTCATAAAAAACATATATATGTTTTAAAATAATAATAATAAATAAATAAAGAGCTAAATATTTGTGTACGTATTATTTTATATATATTTATGTATTAATTTATTATTAATATTTTTTCTCTCTCTCTCATTAATATATATTTCTTATATTTATTTATTTTGTTATTCAAAATAATCATTATATACTTGATTAAATTTAAATTTTATGAATGTAATATATATTATATGATTATTTATACTAACTATTAAATTAATATTACAAATTTTTAATGGTCATATAAAATTTTAAAAAAATCAAATAATAACTTATTAACAATTTTAAAAGAAAATTATTTATAGTTAAAATTTTTATTTTAAACCATTTATAGTTATTAAGTGACTAAATAACATGCATATATCTAAAATCAACAAACATAAGTATAACAAAAACAACCAATTCAAATAATTTCATAATTTCTTTAACTATCATTTTTTATAAAAAAAATGAATAATTTATTTTTAAAAAAAAATTGAATGTGTAATAAAAAGCACGTACCATCAAATTTTTGTTATTTAAAAAAAAAAAACATTGTAATTTTCAAAATATAATTATTATTAAAATTTTGAAATTTATTATTTAGCGCGATGGCAGATAATATACAATTAAAAAATTATAATATATAATATGTGAATAAATAAATTAAATAATTATATAAAATTCTAAGTAAGTCTGGATGTACATTTTCCCCACATTTTAAATAATATAAATATAAATTGCCGGCGTATTGGGGATCCAAGTTTTGTTTTTGTGGCGGAGAAAACTGGAGAACGCGTATGCTCTGCTAAGCACCTTACTGTATCCCATGCACACTCGCCCCATGCCATCGTGCTTTTGTCGGCGGCACTCCTATTGTAAAGATAATCCAGTCCCACCACCCAAAAAAAATATGTGGATTTCTTTTAAAAGGATTTTTATAAAATAGTTAATTACAATTTTTTTTAAAAAAAAAAGCTTTTATAAATAAAAATATAACGAATATTATCATTAATTTAATATAAAAATTTAGTAAACTCAACAATAAAAAATATTTATTAAATTAATAATAATAGACAAAGTCATTTTCTTTTCCATTTATTATTTTAGCTAAGTTTGGTTGTGTTGTACTATAATAATAAAGATTATAATAGGAAAAACATTAAATGTTGATGTGTAATTATTTATTCTAGAATGTCATGATGTATTTTTTAAAAAACAAATTATTAAAAATTAAATATTTTTGGTGTGAAATAAATTATTCTTTCAATCTAAGAGTAATTATAGAAATAAGACATCTCAAAAAAATTTTAAAAATTCAAATTAAATTATATATAATTACAAATAATAAATTCCCAAAATGAATAAATTTATATAAATTATAAATTATATGAATACAATTATTATGGTAGAAATGTAAATAATTAAATTAAATCAGCTTGATAGAAATTTTTTATGTTTTTTCAATTTAAGTATATTATTGTAATATTGGCTCATTTCATAATTTAAGGTTATAATCTTACAAACTTAAATGAAATTATAAATTAAACGGGTTATAATTGAGTGAATATATATTATAAATATTTAACACTTTTATAATATTATTGAATTTATTTGTTTAGTTCTTTTAAAAAAAAAAAGTTTATAACACGTTAAATTTCAATGGTTGTGTGTCAAAAATATTAAGATTTGGAGCACATGCTTTAAAAATAAATAAATAAATAAAAGATAGATTGGAGCAAAGGTTGGGTAGTTTTAAAGCAAAATTATTGATTTTTTTTCTTAAAAAAGATACACTTATTTTTATATGAAGAACTAATTACATTTTTTTTTGTCTAGAAAAACTATTATATATATATATATATATATAATATAATTAATTTACAAATGTAAGTTTTAATTATTTTCTAAAAAGGTTAACTTAAATTTATAGGAAATGTGTCTTTTAAATATAAATAAAATATAAGGTTTAAAGATATACTAATTATTTTTTAAAAAAATTAATTTTTTTTTTATTAAATGTTGAATTTTTTATAATGTGTAATATTGATAAAGTTTTTAAAATAAATAAAATATTATTCTAATTTATCCATTGATACTTTACATATAATAATAATAAAATGACAGTAGTGTATTAAGAATTGCATATGTTAATTATTGGAGTCTTTTAAATAAAAACAGTTTAAACAAAATTACACATAAGATTTCTTCAAAATATAATTAAATTAATTTTTATATATTTAACAATTATTTTTATTAAAAAATTATTTCATATAAAAATAAAATAATGGATTCTATTGTAAACTTAACCATAAAAACAAAATAAAAATATTTCTTAAAAAAAATAAAAAAATAAAAAATAAGGAAGTAAGTTAATATAAGGTGGGATTTTCTTTCTCGAAATTCTTAAGATTTTCATTTTCCTTTACTTTGTTTCAAATATTAGTACAGAGTAAATAATATGCTTTATAATAAAATAAAAATTCTATAAAATAATAGAATGAAAAACATTAAATATTATTGTGTAATTATTTATTATTGAATATAACTATGATTGTATTTATATAGTTTGTTTATTTGTTTTAAATTAAGTCATCATAATATTTATTATTTAAATAATTTAATATAAAAAAGTCAAACAAATATAAATTTTGAAATCCACTAAGTATAATTTAAAAATTTAATATATAAAATTATATAATTTTATTAAGTAAAATTTTTCAAAATTGAGAATAAACATAATGAATTAATATATACTTCAATAAAAAAAAATGGAAGTTAAGTATAGGTAAATACAGGACATGAAACTTGAAGTTATAAAATTATTATATTTGATAACCAATTTATATTTATTATTATTATTATTATTATGGATTAAAAATAATTATGTAAAACAAATGAAGGTGCTTTTGTTTTGTAATAAAACATTCTTTGAGTAATTTGTTTTTTAGAAATAAATTACTATTTTATTATTCGAATAATTAGAAAACTCATGATTAACCATCAAAATAAATAAATTTATAACTATTAATTTTTAGTAATAACTAAAATCTTACTTTATATGATAGGAGTAGAATTATTATAATGGAAATGTAAATAAATAAATCAATAATAGAAAATTTTGATGTTTTGTAATCTATTATTTAATATTTAGGTCAATTTTTTAATTCAGTATTAAAATAAACTAATAATGAATATTTTTAATGAATATAACAATGTAATTAATATATATATATTAAATATAATAATAACTTATAATTAGATTTTTATAGGGTTCATAATGAATTTAGTATAAATATTTAATTTTTTGGCACTAATATTAGTTTCCAATTTATTTATTTAGTTTTCAAAGTTCGTGACATATTAACATTAAATTTTAATGAATTAAGTTAAGTTTTGTTTTATTTTTATTTTAATAGATTTGTATAAAATAGTAATAACATTTTTTAAAAATTAATTAAATAAAACAATTAATATATTATACTCTCAGATCTAACAGTTTTCATGAATTCAAAAATAATAAACATTTATAAAATTAAAAATGTAAAAAAGTAATATAATATCTAAATATATTAATTTTTAAAAATTTTAAAAATAAATTATCATCATTTTGAAAATATTTCTTAAATTTTAGATAATTTTATTGCATTTTATATTAGTTTTATATATGCTAGTTTTTATAATATTTTCAAGATTAATAAAAAATATTATTCAAAATTTTTTTAATCCATTAATACTTTACATGATAAAAAATAATAGAATATTAAAATGTTTCCTTATAATAATAGCAGTGTTTTAAATAGAGAGACTTCTAAGTTTTATATTTAAAAATATATTTTTTATTTTAAAAATATATATAAAATAAAAACACGAAAATATGAAATATTAGTTTTAAAATAAATAATAATAAATAAATAAAGAGGAGTAAATATTGAATCGGCTAAATTTTGTTTAAATTTTGCTTCTATTTTGTAGTGACGGGATCCAATCTTTATAATTACAAATGATTTGATTTTCCAGATTTTTTGATGGATGTGAGGATTCACGGAAAACTTTTACATAACGGCAAACCATGTAATTTTTTTTTTTAAAATTTTGAGTATCCATTTAAAGAAAAAATGAATACAGATACAAATTAATTTGTATACTAAATAATAATTTGTAATTATTTTTTAGAATATATATATGTTTATTTATTTTGTAAACTAAAAATACGAAATATAAAGTTGGAATTAATGTACTAATTATATATTAATTATATATGATATTTAAATCAAAATTTTCAAAATTGAAAATAAAATAATAAAATTAATATTTACTTCATTAAAAAAAATGAAAGTCGCCATAAATATTGAAGATAGGAAACTTAATATTATAAAAATTTTATATTTGATAACCATTTTCTATTTTTAAATTTATTATTTATTAAAAATAATCATGTAAAAATTGAAAAAAAAGGCTTTTGTTTTGTAATAAACATTTTAATATTTGAAAAATATTCCCTTTTATTTGACATATTAATAGCTAAAATTTTATTTCGTAGAATTTTACAATAAAAATGTAAATGAATAAGTAAACTAACATAATAGAAATTTTGTAAGTTTTTTTATTTAATAATATATCCACGTATTAATTGTTAATTAATTAATAAAAATTAAAACTATATATATCAAATTAGTTAATTTAAAAACAATACTAATAGAAATATGGATAGATGCATTGCAAATTAATATTTTTATAAGTAAAGACTTCTACTACAAGACATTCCTTTTTTAATAATAAATTTCCAAAACTAACCAAACCATTGAAATTTTTTAGGCCTTTTCCATCACGATGCCTAAAATTGGCTGTCTTTACGTGAATCTATTACAAAACGTTTGGGGCAAATTCGGAAATTTCTTTTTTTAAAAAAAAATCTTCAAGAATCATATGTAACGTGTTTAACAGAAAAAGGAAAAAGAGAAAAAAAGAGGGGCAAGTTAGGAATATTTTACCATTTTAGCCCGAAAGTTGTCGTACCTAATTTTTCATATTTCCCTATTTTATATGAAACATTTACCTTTTTAACCTTTTAATTATAAAATAAAAATATTTAATTAATTATATTAGTTTTTTTTTACAATACTAATTTTGGCACCTTGAATTAAATACGCTGTAGATTTTGATGTTAGACATAAGTATGATATGCAATACGTATTATTTTGTATTAATTACATTATTAATTTAAAATTTAAATAATAATAACAACTATTTTAATAAATTTATGATTCATAATATTTTATATTTCATGTTAGTATTTCTATTATATTATTATAAATATAATAAGAGTTATTAGTACTTTATTATTATTTAAGGTTATATTTAAATTTTTTTAATTAAAATTTAAAAATATATATGGTAAATAGTTGTTTGGATAAGATATTAATCATTTATCAAAATATGATAAATTTTAGATTTTTTAAAATAAATATCTTAAATTAATATTATTTTAAAATTATGATTGAAAATGTTAAAGTTATTTAATAAAAAAAGCGCATTAAAATTTTTTTAACTGATGGCTAAGTTTTTAAATAAATTTTAAATTTGATTTTTGTGTATATATATATATATATATATATATAAAATAAAGACTAAAGAAGTTTGATTCGATATCAACCAATTAAGCGTGGAACATGATTTAGTTTAGATCGAATGGTGAATCCATGATATTAATTAATAATATTAAAATATATATATATTGTAGAATTAGAAGAAAAAAGCCACGTGAGGGATGACGGTGGACAGCTCATTGGCTGAAGACTAAGCACATGGAGAACCAGAAAGGGAGTAATGACGTCAATACTTATCTTCTCTTACGTCACCCACTCCCTCTACCACCACCACATATTATATTGAATAGTAAGCTGTTCAATGTAATCAACCCCTGCACATTAACTTTTGCCATCAAAATTTAAATATAATATTTAAATCTCTATACAATATTCAATAATAATAAATCCACCCTACATTTCTATCAAGCTGATTTAATTTAGTTATTTACATTTCTACCGTAATAATTGCATTCATATCATATAAATTAAGATTTAACAATTATCAATTGTTATAAATTTATTTATTTTGAGAATTATAATTTATAATTATATATAATTTTTTTATTTTTTTAAGTTTAAAATATCTTATTTTATAATATCTCAATTTTTAATTTTAAAATTTTAACTCTGTTATAAAAATTACTACTATTGGAAATATATATTATTTTATTATATGTAAAATATTTTATTAAAATATTAATACTATATTAATTTATTTTTTAAAAATATATCTAATAATAAAATGTTATTTAAAACATAAATGGTACAACTACGTTTCATAATTATAATATTGACAGAAATGGTATTAAATTGACATTATTGCGTGACGCTCTACACGCGCGCGTAGGAAAATTTCATACGTACATGAAAAATAAAACCGAGTAGGGCCATAATGGGACTCGCCATATCTCTCTCCTCCCTCCCTTTTTTTCAGCTTTAAATACATCCTCGTTCATCGCTTCTCCACCGTCAAAACTACCTCTGTATTTCTCTCACGCACTCACACAATCATTATACCTGCAAACACCGTGTTCTATACGTACTGCATATACATCTAGAGAGAGTTCAGGGAGAGAAGCGACCTAATTTTGGAAATGGCAGGAAGAGTAGATCTGGATGGAAAACCGATAAAGCCAATTACAATATGCATGATTGGTGCCGGAGGTTTCATCGGTTCGCATCTCTGCGAGAAGCTCATGTCGGAGACGGAGCACAAGGTGCTCGCTGTTGATGTGTATAATGATAAGATCAAGCATTTGTTGGAACCGGCATCGCTGCCGTGGGCCGGGCGCATCCAATTCCACCGCCTCAATATTAAGAACGATTCACGCCTCGAAGGCCTAATTAAAATGGCAGATCTTGTAATTCTTCCTTCATTTTGTGCATCTCTCTCTATATTTTTCGTCTTTGTGAGATTCGTAATTTGTCGGTGCGTGCCAAAATATTTTATATATGTTTTTGAAGTAAATTGCATTTGGAATTTGGATTGCGTAGTAAGCTCATCAAAACATTCTGCTGCGTTTTGGTTTATTTTTGCTGTAGCTACATGAAGCTTAGATCTAGGATCTGTTGTTTTATTGCAGAAAGGATTCGCCCTTAGCTTTTCCTATTAGCATTTGCTGCTGCTCTTTTCAGTATACGCTTAATTCTAGAACTGTAACTGTATGCTTTTAGGTTGGAACCTTTCCTTCATTTAGACGGTTAAGTAATCATTGAGAATATAATATTTTCTTTTAGTATATATTTAATGTTGACCAATAATAAATTATCACTTTCCTATGCGTTACATATGTTAGATTTATTATTATGATTATTATTAAAGCTTGGGTATAGGATTTTGTGTTTTTACTGCATTTATTTGTGATCTAGACTATAAATCTTGCTGCGATCTGCACCCCAGCTGACTACAACAAACGCCCACTTGATACTATCTACAGCAACTTCAACGATGCACTCCCAGTGGTAAGCAATTTTGAGTTTCTGTTTGAATTTGATGAATGGACTGCCTGATACTTTCATGACTTCTTGATTTTTAAGTTGATGAAGAGGAATTTGTTTGTGATTTGATGTAGGTTAAGTACTGTTCAGAAAATGGCAAGCGCCTTATTCACTTCTCAACTTGTGAAGTTTATGGGAAAACAATTGGTAGCTTTCTTCCAAAAGATAGCCCATTGCGGCAGGTGATTCTCTAGTTTCATTACTAGATCTTCCTCAATTGGAGTTATTATGCCTCTTTTCTTGATTTCATGTAACGTTATGGTAGGAAAAGATTGTACTGACTTGATTATGTTCTGCTGTTATTGCCTTTCTAATTTCTTGGATCTTAAGAAAATTATCCATTTTAATCCACATGGAATTCAATGAAATTAGAGAATGTTAATGACATGTACACCTGCTTGCATACATTACAAAACCTCTTATACAAATTGTCTTGAAGTTCACATGTTCTTCGCTGTTAAATGTCAGTGTTGCTAAAAAACCAGTAGATTTGTATTGTCCTAAATTGGAAAATTTTTGTGAACGTCATCTACGAGGTCGTCCTTCCTAGCTAGCTACATGAAGATTTGTATATCTATTCCATCTGTTGTTTCCACGGTTAAGGTTTATGGAGGCATCCAGGCAGGTAGGATTGGGTATAGGGACAGAGGATTGAAGGCTTGCCATCACTTCTTACATTGTTACAGTTTATATTTTTTTCTTCTTCCTGCAAAGTAAACACCAGAGCAAGTTAATGTTTAAGGCACAGTTGGTCTCTGAGATCTAATGTAGGCATGAAATGAGGATTCGACGTGGTTCATCATGCAAAGATACTATAATTAATAAAAAGTTCACTTTGCAGAAATTATTTCATCCTGTAGTAAACCAGGATGTAATCCTATAATTGTATTTTGTTTTGTATGAACCTCTTATAACTGTGTGCAATAGGATGTTGTTGTGTTAGTTGCTATCACTTTTCAGCAAGAAAGCGTAATCTAACTTAACTTTAAGGAACAGTATTGCACACTATAGGTCTAGTGAAGGCACAGAATTAAGGTTTCATTGTGATTCCCCTTGCAAAGTAAAAAGCCCATATGCCTACTTCATAAAAATTCATGTTGCTGAAATGATTTGACCCTATAAGGACTCAAGATACAATTCAATTATTGTATTTTTCTCTTATGCTGTTTATAGTCTGAACTACATGTGACTCTGTGAGACAGGATATTGATGGATTAGTGCTTAAATCATCTTTCCATTTCACAAGCATAATAATATTTATTTTGCAGATGACAAATTGTTCAACTATTTATGATTGTAATTTCATTTGCTCTTGTTTTAATTATCAAATTGAGGTACTTGCTGGTTTTATTGCTTAATATCTTCTCTTGTTACCCACTTTTTTTGGGTGGGGTAGGGTGGTGGCGATGGGTAATGCCATGTTAATTTGCATTTGTTTAACTATCTCCTTTCTTTCGTGGTTGATTATATCTCCAATACCATCCTCTTATCATTTCTTTGACAGTTTTCTTGTTGTTCCTATGTTTGCTGTTGCAAGCGTGCTGAGTCTTGTTTATGATCTTAAATTAGGATCCAGCTTACTATGTTCTGAAGGAAGATTCTTCCCCTTGTATTTTTGGCCCAATTGAGAAGCAGAGGTGGTCCTATGCTTGTGCAAAGCAGTTGATTGAGAGGTTAATATGGTAAGCCTTTTTTTTTTTTTTCCTTCTACCTTCTGTCATGACCTCAGTGCATGATATTATATTTTTTTAAAAAAATTATTTATAATTGCAGCTGAGGGTGCTGAGAATGGTCTTGAGTTCACCATTGTACGTCCATTTAATTGGATTGGTCCTAGAATGGATTTCATCCCTGGTATTGATGGTCCAAGCGAGGGAGTTCCAAGAGTTTGGCATGCTTTAGTAATGTTGGTTTGCTTCTCTTGCTGCTAATTTTCTGCCATATTCTATGCTTGTTTATCATTCTATTTACGTTCACCAATTTTTAGGCTCTCTTGAGGAAAGAACCACTTAAGCTGGTTGATGGAGGCCAGTCACAGAGAACCTTTGTGTACATCAAGGATGCCATTGATGCTGTTCATCTAATGATTGTATGTTGATCATTTCTCCTTTTTGTGTAGGCACATCCATTACTGAGAATTCTGGCTAACTGGTTCACTTCCTTCAGGAAAATCCTGCGAGAGCTAATGGTCATATATTCAATGTCGGTAATCCTAACAATGAAGTGACAGTCAGACAGCTTGCTGAAATGATGACGCAGGTATGTTTAGTGATTTTCTGTCCTTCAATTTCAAAACTTCCTCTGTTTTGTGTTATATCTCCACATTCTTAATCTACTTGTCCATTTTGTTATCTCTGTTATTCTTAGGTCTACTCAAAGGTTAGTGGAGAACCTCCACTAGAAGAGCCCACTATTGATGTCAGCTCCCAAGAATTCTATGGCGTAGGCTACGATGATAGTGATAAGAGAATTCCTGATATGACTATAATCAACGAACGACTTGGTATAAACATTTTTTCGCCTAGTTCTGATATTAAAAATTCTTTTACATTGAATATGCACTCTTCTGACAGTTGATATTGATTTGATAATTACTAGGATGGAGTCCAAAGACCTCACTCTGGGATTTGCTTGATTCCACTCTGACCTACCAACACAGAACCTATGCTGAGGCTATTAGGAAGGCCATTTCTCAACCACTTGCAAGCTAAATGGGAGATGTATAGAACTGGTTATTTTCATACGCCCACCTATTGGCTGGTCTCAGTTTTTTTCCCATGAAATTTTTAAGTAAATCTATTTATAAGGTCCAATGTTTCATATATGTCATAATTCTTTCTACCTTTTTTTTTTCTTTTTCACTTTTTGAAAGCGTCACTAGTTTAAGACGTTATGAGCTTAGTAGTAAATTATGTCTGATTTATGCTGTAATGAGAATAGAGCTTTTGGCTAATATTACTTTGGGGCCAAGCATTATCATAATACGAAGATAATCTTTATTGTTTCTTCATGTAATTATTTTTCTTTTTCGTTTGTGTTTATTTTTTCTCATATGTAGTAATCATGTTATATTCATCATGTTTTAACAACCTGTGCGATACTGGTTTCAAATAATATAGTAGAAAAAGTAATTCTATATAGATTTTGAATTTCAATTGGATTTATGAATGGAAGTAAATTTTTCAATTAATTTTCAAGACACATTTTATTTAAAATATGTTACTTTTTTATGAACGAAAAAGGAGTAGTCATTTGACAACCAGTTGTTGAAAAGTTTGCCGTGGATGCTACTATTTTAATTATGTATTTTTATAAATAATATTGATTGATTTTATAATAGGAATCAGATAATTCTAAATATTTAAAGCATCTATTTTGTAGAAATTAAAAATCAGAGGGTCCTAAGATTAAAGTAAATATTAAGGGCAGAAAATAACATTTGAATACTAAAAAAAAAAAAAAGAAATAAAAGTAATACAAGGGACTAAAATTGAGAAAATACCAAACTTCAAGGAGTAAATAATAAACTTTAAAATGCGTTTTATTAAATACGCCTGGTGGGATTCGAACCCACAATCGTGATTAGAAGTCAGACGCCTTATCCATTAGGCCACAGGCGCTTTTCTATTTACTTTTTAAAACTTTTTATATATATTTTTATTTCTTTTCTTTACCATTTTGTTGTAAATAACTGATTTGTTTTTTTTTTAACTTTACCTAGTAAGAGTTAATAAAAACTCTACTTTTTAAGGTAATTTTTAAAGATTGACTGAAAAAAAAATGTATATATTGGAAAAATATAAAAGGATTCAAGAAATACTTTTACTATTATTTTCTTTTATAAAACCTATGCAAGATTTTTGTATCTACCTCTCATGACTTTTGAGTCATAAATCATAAGTAAAGATAATTATTATTTGAATAATACCTTTCGATAATATTAAAAATAGTTAATAATATAAATTATAAATAACAAAATAAAAAATATCAATAAATATAAATATAAAAATATTATTTTCTTCGTATTATAACATATGGAGTTATTATTTTGTAAAACAGCAAAAAGAGCCCAAAAAAGGAATAATTGTAATTGGAAAACAAAAGACCCAAAGTCAAAAGAAACAAACACCAATTATTATTGACAGTGTGCTCGTAATTCCTTTTTTTGCTAGTGCCTTGAAAGCAAAGCAAAGGGAGGAGCCATGGAATTTATCATTCCCACCACAAAATTACCACCATTTCACGTGGTTCGTGACCACCAACACAACCCATGAAATGGACCTTACTCATTCCGCACCACCACCACCACCACTGAAGAACAAAAACCCAAAGATCCATCCATCATCCAATCTCTCATTGGATCCACCACACCTTATTTCCTCAGATTCTACGCTCCCATTTTCTACTCAAAAAAACCAGCACACCATATGTTCGGCAAAATGCGCCAACCAAGAACCAAAATCATCTTTTTTTTACTTCTTTCTTCTCTCTCTCTCTCCCTCTCTCTCTCTTTCAAATCATTACCCGTGTTTTCTTGTCCCCTTTACTCTTACGCTGCCTGCCTAGAATGTCTTGAATCACTAAAAATTCCGTTTGTTTTCTTTCTTGTTCTCCAAATTTAACTATAAATGTGAAATGATTATGTAGTGTACTACAATTTTTACAAGTGTTAAGAAGGTGAGGAGGTGGGGTGGGGGGGTCTCTCAAAACCCCAAGAAGGGATTTTGATTTTATGTACTTTTGTGGAGGAAAGTTCTTTAAAAAAGAAAAAGAAAAAGAAATTTTCTTTCGCCGGTTGATTGTCGCGGCTTGTGGTTGTGGGTTTGCTAACTTTGCTTTGTTGGAGTATTTTTTTATATAATTGTGTATGCCAGCGTATTAAAGTATTATATGGACCATACCTTTGCTGTCTTGTATACGTTTGTTTTGTAGGGGATGCCAAGAACAGTAAGTTGGAACTTTTCATAGGAATTTTTTTTTACAGGGTATCAGTTGTTGAGCTGTTAAAGTTAGTAGTAGGAGCGACGGGATTTGCATTGATTATTATGATTGCTTTTGTCTTCGATTTTTCAGTTGTATAATTTTTTTTGAAAGAACTGATGTGGGGGCTTTAGTGGTTGACTCAATTTTGACTCATTTGAGTTCTATGGTTGGTTGCTGTGTTTGGTGGCCTGTCCGACCTTTGTATTTTTTTTTCTTTTTCAAGAGGGTTTTGTTTTAATTTAATCTAGTTTCCACTTTTTTGAGAGCTGTCTGGGATTCTGATGCTTTGTATTGAATTCAAGAACATTTCTCTATTCAGCCGAGAAGAAAGGAAAGGAAGAGTTAAATTAGCTTCGGTGTATATATATATAGAAAAAAGGAAGCTTCAGATCAATCATGGCTCCCTCGGGAAGACTCCTGCTTTTATTCGCGAAGGAAAAGACTGGTATTTTTAACTTCATCCCTTCCTGTTCTTTTTTTTAGAAAAAAAAATTGAGCTGGGGGATGGGGTGGGGGAGATGTTCAATTCTTGATCGCACTAATGATACTATGTAATTCTTGTGAACTCTGTCTTTATTATTATCCACGGTGATTGATTAGTTCCATAAGAGGGTTGTCGTTCTTACTGCTAAAGTAAATCTCCATGAAAAGGACAGAAAGGCTTTCTTATAATAAGCAATTAACTTTATTAGTTATAAACGTTATTATAGGTTTAACTGTCGGTATTCTGACCGTTCTATTTTTGGAGCATGTTTTATGCTAATATGGTTCTATTATGTGTTTGATAATAGGTTTTGCCGTTCAAGTTTACCAAGTGATATCACTGTGGTTGTAGATGACATAAATTTCCATCTTCACAAGGTATTTTCGGATTCATTACATGTAGTGGGAAAGATCTTTCATATGGCTTAGCTGTGCTGGTTTGAGTATTCATGTTTCTTGATATTTTTCCAGATGTGAGTTTTTATCTTTTTCTTGATATAAACTTTGTTTGAGCATACTTGTAAGGACTTGTGTTTTTCTACGTTCTTTTCTCATCTTCCATTTTAATTCTTCACCTGCTCTAGTTGCTTGGACTTTGTGTTTCTATCAACTGTTGCAGACTGTAAGCCTGTGCATCTTTCTACGTCAATCTAATCAGAGTTTGTTTGATGCTTGCTATCCAGTTTCCACTTATATCAAGATGTGGCAGGATTGCCAAGATAATTGAAGAATCCCAAGATACGTGTGGTGGGACTTCAATTATATCTCTTGAAGAATTTCCTGGTGGTGTGGATACATTCTTTCTCACTGTTAAGTTCTGTTATGGTGGACGAACTGAATTAACAGCACGAAATGTAGTTATAGTATATTGCGCTGCAGATTACCTTGAGATGACAGATGAGTATGGAGAAGATAATCTAATGTCCAAGGTGGAAAATTTCTTCCATAATCATGTCCTGAAAAACTGGAAGGATTGCATTGTGGCTCTTCAAAGTTGCGAACCGATTACTCCCAGAGCAGACAAGCTACAAATAATAAGTAGATGTTTGAATTCTGTGTCTGTAATGGTTTGTACAGATCCTAGTTTGTTTGGATGGCCCATGTTAATGTATGGTAGCTTACAAAGCCCTGGAGGTAGCATTCTTTGGAATGGTATAAACACAGGTGCCAAGATACAGAGCAGCATAGAATCAGACTGGTGGTTTGAGGACATTTCTTATCTAGGCGTGCATTTATTTGTGAGATTGATTCATACTATGGAAGCAAGAGGTATAAAACCTGAAAATCTGGCAGGAGCAATAATGTTCTATTGTAGAAAGTGTCTTCCAGGTTTGGGCAGATGGCAAACTGGCCAAATTGGTAAAACTAGAACAGTTGCAAGTTTTAGCATGACACCAGCTGCTGTTGATCAAAGGGCTCTTTTAGAAAGTGTTGTAAAGCTGCTCCCTGAAAAGGAGGGTAAATCTTTTTGCCGCTTCCTTTTAGGACTTTTACGTGTAGCATTGATATTGGGTGTTAATGATACATGTCAGGAAACACTAGAGAAAAAAGCAGGAAAGCAATTGGATCTGGCTACCTTAGATGCTCTACTCATACCTAATTACGGAGATTCTGATACGCTTTATAATACAGATTGCGTGGAAAGAATGATTCATCATTTTATATCTTCTGAGCCTAGAAAAACCTCGTTGTCTCCATCTTCCTTTGATATAGAAATATTGCCATCGGCGGACCCAATGAAGAGAGTTGCAAAATTAGTTGACAATTATATTGCTGAGGTTGCTTCTGATGTGAACTTGAAGCCCAATAAAATACGCTCACTTGCAGAGGCCTTGCCTGAATCTTCAAGATCTTTGCATGATGGCATATATCGAGCTCTGGATATTTACTTCAAGGTATTGTATGGTTATCTGTTTTTGATGGATACATTTTTTACCTTTGTAAGATATTAAATTTTGAAAAGAAATGGATAAAAATATGAATGATCATCTTGTATTTCATTCAGGCACATCCATGGCTATTGGACCAAGACAAGGAACAGCTTTGCAACGTGATTGACTTTCAGAAACTCTCAATTGATGCCTGTGCTCATGCTTCTCAAAATGAAAGATTGCCACTCAGAGTTGTTCTCCAAGTTCTGTTTTTCGAGCAGTTGCAGCTGAGAACAGCTATTGCTGGTTGCTTGAATGTCTTGGATACTGAAAACGCTCTTGTTGCCTCAGCAACAGTCCCAAACGACACAGCAGGTCAGATTGTCCAGAGAGATGGATGGATGACAGTTGTTCGGGAGAACCAGGTTTTGAGAGTCGACATGGAAAGGATGAGATCAAGAGTCGGAGAACTTGAAGAAGAATTCAGTAAAATGAAGCAAGAAATGAAAAGGGTAACAAAGTCACATAGCTATCTTAGTTCGCCTCGATTTATTGCTAAAAGATTTGGATGCAAACTCCTTCCCCAATCTTCAGATGATCGGATGGATGTTCTCGAGAGTACAGGACCTAATACTAGAACATCAGGTGAACAACAACCACGACGCTCTCATCATTCCAGACTAACCAAAAGTTTCTCATTCTTCTGAGGTCTTGCAAGGAGAATCAGGTTTGATAAGCTTATGTTTTGCCAAGTCTTCTCCTTATACCTATAAAAGCTATCCAAAATTTTCACTCTCAAGCCATATTTCAAGTTTCTGCTTTACTGGGAATGCCTTTTCTTCTTCTTCTACTGCAAAAGTATATACAACAGAGTATATTGAAGTACTTGCTCAAAAAGAAAAAAAAAAGGGTCAAATTAGTGTATTTGGTCCCAAAATCTATTACTATTTGGTAAAATTAGTCCTAATATATATATATTTGGTCTTGGTCCCTAATTGCAGGGGTTGCAAATAGGCTTATTTGATGGAATTAGAAGGATTTATTCTACAATTTTAAAGTGTTCTTTAGGGACCAAAAGTACCAATTTTACCAAATGGTAATAAGTTTGGTATAAAATACACTAGTTTGCCCAATAAAAGTGCTGAGAAGTCAGCAATTTGAATTTAGCATCAGATGAAATAGGGTTGTTAAATTATTACATCCAGTCTAGAGATAAAGAAAGTGTGCATTATATATATATATATATATATATACATATTATGTATCAGTTTTTTCTTTTTTTTGGTTACATTCATACTTGTATAGATAAATCTTTGAGGTCTGATGTAATTTTGTATAACATTAGAAGAAAAAAAAGTGAAAATTTCAATAGGTTTTGCTTCACTGATCTTTTTTTATTATGGCATTTAGTGATCTCTCTTGAGTGATTATAATTGTAAGGAATTAAAATACAATTATATATATCTATATATATATATATATATATATATTATATTATATATATATTACAATCAAATCCAAAATTTCAATCTTAAGATTTTCAAAATATGATTCTCATACAATATGAATTTTTTTTTTAATTGAGGTATTTTTTCTTTTATTGTTTTTTTTAACTTATGAATTTAAAAATTGTTAAAAATTATGAGTAAAAGTGTTATTAATTAAATTATGTCTTTTTACAAATTCTTTTTATATAAATACAACTTAATTAATTTTTTTTTTGTGAAAAAAAAAACTTTTTTCATCCCTTTTTATTTTTCTAAATAAATAAATAAATAAATATATATATATATATATATATATATATATTATATTTGTTTTTCGTTTAAGAAAAAAATTAATACAGATTTTTCAGCCTACGAGGGACTAGATTGAAGTTAAGGATTTAATGGAAAAAGTTTTATAATCTGAGGACTAATTTCAAAATTTTGCTGCATTTCACCATCCTCTACCCCCGCGCAATTGGATGATCAGCCACCTATTAGTAATAGGTAACTAGGGTTTTTGCTGCTCTAATCTCGATCATTTTTCACTGAATCCTTTCAAGAGCAGATTAAAACGGCGGTGAAATTTCCGTCTTTTATTTTAGTATTTCATAGGAAATTTTCAAAGTTTATTTTTTTCATGTGATGGCGGCCTTTTCTTCGTCACTGGGATTCACGCTGCAAAACCACTCAGGATCCATGCATGGTACCATTTCAAGGAATCGAAGTATGAACCAACACATTGTTTTCCAATTTAGGGCTATTGTCTGTTCAAAAAAACAGACTTCTTTGAATTATTCAGATAGACGTAGTTTTATTAGTGAGTGTAGTGACTCCCGGGTGTTTAAGCGCAAATGTAGTGAATCAGGTGCTGTAGGAAAAACGATAGGGACATTGGTGGATTCAGAAGAATTTAGCATTGACGGTGGCAGTTGTGGAGATGGAGGGAACGGGCAGTTTCGTTCTGGGGGCGGAGGAGGTGGGGGTGGAGGAGAAGGTGATGACGGTGATGAGATGGAATTTGGGCCTATTATGAATTTTGATGCCGTAATGAGGGAGGCTGAAAAGCGAGGGGCGATTTTACCTGCGGATATGGTAGAGGCTGCAAAAACCACAGGGATTAGGAAACTCCTTCTTAGTCGATATTTGGATTTACAGGTGAAGGAAGATACGACCTTTACACGCTTGAATGTCTTTGATCGTAATTTCATTTTTATATGGATAATTTGTTGACTCTGATCTAAGCGTTCTTAGTTTCATATGACTAAGCAGGAATCAGCTTGGCCATTGGGAATTTTAATGAAGTACTGTTCAATGCTCAGGAATAGAATGCTGGCTGATCCATCGTTTTTGTTTAAAGTTGGAACAGAGGTTAGTTAAAAAGAGTTTGAACTGGCTTATGAAGTTGTTAGTTGATTGTAAAAACTGTTTGATATACATGTGTGCATGTGTATATATATATATATATAGAGAGAGAGAGAGAGAGAGCAGTTTTGAGGGTTCTTAATCTTATGTCTGGTGTTTCTATGGACTTTGCATTTCTAACATATTCTTAGATCCAACTAATACAGAGTTTTAACATTAACCTTTGGCTGATATTTATCTACTGAAAAGTCATCTGTTTTTTGTGACATGTTGTAGATACTAATTGATTCTTGTTGCGCAACATTTGCTGAAGTTCAAAAGAGAGGAAAAGATTTCTGGTCAGAGTTTGAATTATATGCTGCAGATCTTTTGGTTGGTGTGGTTGTTGATATAGCTTTGGTCGGTATGTTGGCACCTTATGCTCGTATAGGAAAGCAGTCTGTTTCAAGTGGTGTTTTTGGGCGCTTACAGCATGCCTGTGCTGCTCTTCCCAGCAGGTACCTGAAATTTATTGTATATATGTCAATATATCAGCATCTTAACCTGTCTTTCGGCATTTATATGGATTTGTTTTGGTCTGTTACTATTGATTGTTTAATGATTTCAACAATGAGTTTTGTCTTCACACAGTGTTTTTGAAGCGGAAAGGCCAGGATGCAAATTTTCATTGCAGCAGAGGATTGCTACATACTTTTACAAGGTAATACATCTTAAATGTATAGTTTTATAACTATTCATGAGTATGATTTCCTGGAAAGAATTCCATTACCATTCTCTTTCTTGTACATGTTTACAGACAGAAGAATTCACTGTTTATTTTTACAACTCCGGCATTTGTACTTCTCCACATACTCTGATTATCGGACATAGCATGTAGTTGTCTTGTTCCTCATTCTCATCTTTTGACTTTCTTGTGTCTGATCCAGGGTGTGTTGTACGGATCAGTTGGATTCGGTTGTGGTCTTATTGGCCAAGGCATAGCAAATATGATCATGACTGCTAAAAGGTATGTTTCCTCATAAGATATTCTGCTAATTGAGCATGCTGTTCATAGTGATTTTTTTCTCACCTTCCCAAAGGTTTTATAAACTACTACTACCTTTTGATTGGTATGAATCTTTATGAGCTTCAATAGATGAAGCTTGATTAAAAATGGGACTACAAAGTTTTGTTTTATTGGTCTCTAAATTGTTCTAGTCAGGCCTGCTAGGTACATTTTTCAGGGGAATGCATGGGTCTTTTTTCTTCTTTTTTTTTTAGAGTTGTGTGGTTGGGTGATGTATTGAGCACTGAAGCTACAGGGCTATAAAGTGCTATTGGTTCCTGGTTGCTATTTATCCCATTCTAAGTTTGGGTGTGGTGTGTGTCTTGTTTTCTCCTTTTCCTTTGTGGGTGGAAAATTTTGCTTCTCCATTGGGTCATCAGGAGTTTCTTCATCAAATTTTTTTATGCTGCATAGGTAAGTGTTACATCTCAACTGGCCAACATATTAATGGGTAGTTTTTTTATGTAACAGGAGTGTCAAGAAATCAGAAGAGGATATACCTGTTCCTCCATTGTTTAAAAGTGCTGCTCTCTGGGGTAGGTGAATTCTTAATATATGATGAATTCTAATTTGAACTTCTACTTCCTGGAAAGGCACAGATGTAATTAGAGAAAAAGATTGACCTCTCATTACCATGTGTCCCAAAAGTTGCATATATCTTTCTGCTGGAATTTTTCTAGATATCATCTTTATTTTTCTTTCCTTTTTATTACCTTAATTGTCTAGATTGTGGTATTTACCTCCAAAAATCAATTCATTACTGATTCTTGAGTAAACACAAATAATTGAACACTATATCTATGATCCAAAAGAGGCCAGGGTATTCGGTGGGGCTATAATGGAACCATTATTAGGAGTTGACTACCTTATTAAATATCTAGTAGTATATGCTTCAAATTCACCAATCTCATTTGTGTCACCAGGTATATTCCTTGCGGTGTCCTCTAATACTCGATATCAGATCATCAACGGATTAGAGTCTGTTGTCGAAGCATCACCTTTAGCAAAGAAGGTCCCACCTGTTGCAATGGCTTTTACCGTGGGTGTACGATTTGCCAACAATATTTATGGAGGAATGCAGTTTGTGGATTGGGCAAAATGGAGTGGGGTGCAATAGTAGCCTCCATCACCACCCGTATCTGTCCTGGGAGTGGAATTATGACTTTTAGTTGGTTAGTTCATTCGTTTGCTTCATGCTTGCTCTATTTAGTTTCTTTGTCATTTCCTTTCGATCTCTTCTTTGATTTTCCAAGTACTAAATTCTTAATTAGTACAAATAAATAAAGGCAAAAGCATTAGTTATGAAAAGAAAGGAAAAAGGGAAGGTAAAAATGTAGCAGATGGCCCATTGCTAGAGATGCTACTGATTTTGAACTGTAAAATATTCTTCTTAGTGGATGGGAATATGGTCTTGTAGGGCATTCCCCAAAAGTAAAATCTAAAATCTGTTCAAATTAGCATTTCCTGTTTTTGCTATAACTTTCCTTTAATTCACTGTTAAGGGTTGGTTAACCTGTCTTCTTCCTCTTTAGGATTCTGATAAATTTAAAAATCAGTGTTTTCACAGGAAGTAGACAGTACTTCTGGAGAATTATTCCTTGTTCCCAAATAATCTTCAACATGGACCAGGTTTCTCCTCAAACTGTCCTGTCTATAGAACTCCCTTTGCAGATGAACCAAGAAATGACAGTGCCTTTTTAGTTATTCTTTTTTCTTTTGATAAGCTGCTTGAAGCTTATCCTTTACAGAACAAAAAAAATACTAGGGCTTTTGTGATATAGATGACTTTGCCATATCATAGAAGTCAAAAAAGCTGGTACTACTCGGGGTTCTGGAAGCTAGTTAATTTTAGTTGTAACAAGATATTTATTTATGCTTAGGAAAATTGACCAAATAAGGTTCCTTTTTCAAACTTTTTTTTTGCAATAAAGTCTACTTTTACTAAATTTTTTAAACCTTATGGACAAAATACTAGTGTTTAGCAGACTTTATTAGCAAGATTGTCCAATAATTTTCTTAATGTCCAATAATTTGTAGTGGTACATTAAAAATGTTGTGTAATGTACCACAACAAAACCCAAGTCTCAAGTACTTGCCATTAGTTCTAATCCAATAATATTTATTTCTGGTCACAGACAAACATACCTGTACTTCTCCACTTGGTATTGAATTTTTTTTTAAATTTTTTTTCCTCAAAACATATATATTTTTTTGTTAATATATATATATATATATATAGGCACATGAGAAGGAGTGGTTGCGAGATTCATTAAAAAAAAGTCAATATTTTGATGCTAAAAAGAGAGCTTTATTTTTTAATAAGAATATATATATATATATAGGAAAGTAATGATCGTATGCTTTTAATGACAAGACCAACGACTGTAATGGGAAGATAAATTAAAAAATTAATATAAAAGGAAAAATCATGATTTATGACTTTCAAATAACTCTAAAAAAAATGACATTTTTCTGAACGCATGTGAAGATATAATTTTTTTTTTATATAAAAAATAATAATAATATCACACAGATAAAAATATATTTTAAATATTTGATATTTGATTACAATTTTTATATATATATTTTTATGAATTCGAGAATCATATAAAAAAATTTAGTATTTATCTAATTAATATAAATAATATAAAATAAATAATATTAAAATAAATAATCACATATTAATCAAATTTTATCAAAATTAAAAATATCAATTTAAGAATGAGATAAATTTACTAAAATTTTCAAATTATATAGTTAAAAAAAGATTGAGCACATTTTTATTTAATTTTTTTTTCATTGAAGGTTAATAATTATAAAATATATGGAATAAAAAAAGTAAGGTAAATTTTCAAATCAACAATTAAATCACATTATTATTTTTAAAATTAATAATTAAAAAAATTGACATCACTAATATTAACAGGCTGTTCATCACATTTTCGTAGTGGAAAGCAACAAAATCAATCACCGTCGTGGGTCCCACCGTTACAATTAAAACCTGTGGTAAACTACGAATATTTACTTTTTACCACCCAATTTTTTATTTTTTATTTAAAAAAAAAAGAACTATGAACATTTTCCACATTTTATAATAAATATCTAAATATATAAATATATAAATATATATATATATTACAAAATTGAAAATAAAATGTTTTAGCATTTTTCAAAGAACAATTTAATTTTGGATTGAAACCAATATTTTCCATAGATAATAAAACATAAAATTTTTTTAGTGAAATATGTTGAAAAGAAATATGTTATACAGAATTTTTTTAAAAATAATTTAATAAAAAATTTCATCAATAATATATTATTGTAAAAAAGGAGACCAACTGACGAAGATTAATTATTATTTTATGTAGAAATATGATATTTAATTTGAAAATAAATAAGAAGATAAATGGAGAAAACAGAATGAAATGATGACAGTTACGTCTTTTCGGCACTGTAAAAAATTGAAAACAAGAAACAAGAAATTAGGGGAAGAAAAAAAAAAAAAAAAGGAAAAAAAGTCGTCTTTCTTGCTCCGAAGTCACGACGGCTTTTTTCCAAATTTCTTCAGTCCACCTCTTCTTTCTCTCTCTAGATCGCACACACAAAAACACGGAACAGTCTTCTATTTCTCTCTCTATATAGACATTATATATATATATTTATTTATTTTAATTTTTTTTTCAAGCATATATGTATACAAGATATTAAGTGCATTTTTGTTTAATTTGTATTTAATCTGGTAGTTAATTCTGTAAAAGAAAACCAGAGATCTTAATTTTTTATTCTATCGGAATAGTTGTGAGGTGTCGGATCTGGTGGTACTGGTGTGTCGGAGAAGATGGCGATGTCCGGCATGAGAGGGTTGTCGGTGTTCGTTAGTGACATCCGCAATTGCCAGAACAAAGAGCAGGAACGCCACCGGGTTGATAAAGAGTTGGGCAATATCCGTACTCGCTTCAAAAATGAGAAGGTGCAATTTCTTCTTTTTATTTTATTTTTGTTTATATATATATATATAAATCTCTGTATTTTTTATTTTTTTATTTTTTAAATTTTAATTTCTTTGTCTACTGAAATTATTTGAATCTTTTATCTGCTCGTCTTAGCTGCAGAGCGAACCAATTTTACGTTTTAATTTAGCAGCAGAATAGGTTTTCAAACTAGTTAAATACCGTGGGTTAATCTAGTGTACCTTAGGGCATTTGGATGAGTCTTATTTAATCTAGTTACATGAGGACATTTGAACGGGTCCTATTTAATCTTTTAGGGCTTTGGGTGGGAAATGTGTGTAGTTGAGCTGTGGGATTGGGTTTGGTGCTGTAGAGATTTGAATTAGAGGTGCCACATTCTGAGAACAGTATGAGAGTTTTTAAATATTTATGAGCTGAAGATTCTAAGCTTTTGGCTGACTACATAAACTTAGGCATGGCTTTGGATAAATGGGCTACCAGATTTGTAGTGGTCTGATGAAAAACTTGAAAGTAAATTTGTAGCTTGTAGCAATGGATTCTTCACCAACGTTAATATTTTTCTTAATGAACTAATTTTGAAGTTCTTTGGTTCATTTTATCACAACTAAAACTAAGCATTACACTCTGCATGCAATGCTTCAATTATCAAAACTAAAACTGTAGACTTCTTATGCTCAATTTTGCAGGGAGGGGCTAGAATAATCTGCGACAGTTACCATTTCTCTATTTCTTTCACTGCTTGCTTTTTTTTTTTTTTTTTTTTTTTAATTTGGTAATTTTTATAAGATGGGAAGGCAGATAGGAGGTTAGTAAAGAGTGATGGTTCAGAGAGAATGGTGAAAAGGTTCTATGAAGGTTGAGAAAAATATATATAAACAAGTTAAATGTAGCATGTATATTTGGAGAAATGGGGAATTGTTTGGAAATATCTACACACTAGGGTCACTAGTACATGCATAAATTCTCGTGGAAATCTTAATTTGAACACCATGTCTGATTTATGCAAGGCATAGGAGGTATATGGAATGAGTAAGTGAAAAGGGAGATTCTTCTATTGTTCACATTTGCATAATTATATTTGGTATTTGGAGATGGGCATGAAAGTGGAAAGAGAAATAAGTAGTACAATGTATACAATAATTTATTTACTTTAACCTCTTACCCTAATTTTCAATTCAAATTTTGGATTTTTTTGTGACTTCATATGTTCAATTGACAAACAAGGAAGGTTTGAACTACACTTAGTTTTCATCTTTTCCCATGATAAAGATGTAGAAGGAAGGCGTTCAGATGCACTTTTATTTCCTGTTTTCCCTGCGATTGACTTTTCACATCAAATAAATTATAGTCATTTGTTATATTGTTTGATTTCAGAGTTGTCAGGAGAATTGTTGAGTGTATGAATATCTTCCTGAGTTTCAATGATATTTTTTAATATTAGGTTTCATCGTTAGTTTGAGGAAAACAACTTCAGTAAGTAGATGATAGAAAGTTGTGGTTAACCAATTTTGATCCTTGGAAATCTGCCTGATAGACTTGATTTCTATAACCAATTTACTACTAGTACAAGCCCTTCTTGGCACATAATAATAATAATAGAAGAATATTCTAACAGATATTGTTATACCCTGTCAGTTTAAGTTTCCATCACCTCCGCACCACGTGATTATCTTTAACCCGGGGCATCTTTATATGCTGTGATGCGAAAATGTTATTTTGGTTTGTTTCTGCCTGAGGAATCTAAGGTTTAGTACCCAACTAATAGAAGGCTGGCCAGTTTATATGTTTGTTTTACTTTAAAATTTTCCCATTCTTTTTTTTATGGCTAGACTCCAGTTATTTTGTTTGACTTAATTTTTTTTTAAAAATTGATGGAATGAAGTGACATAATAGAGATATGGTTTGTCCTGAATGAGCCAGAAGTTTGTTTACCTGTGTCAGCCCTTATTCTGAAACTTTAGGATCAACTAACTCTTTCTTGGTACTGTTTGTGGACGAAACTTTTATATTTTTCTATTGCTTACTTAGATAAGCTATTGATCAGGCTTATTATTTTATTGCAAGAGTTCACATTTATCTGAATGCTGGGTTCTATCATCCCAATATTTCTTCTAACATTAAGTTATCTTCTACTAAGTTATCTTCTACTCTGGATGATGAAGAGGTGTAGTAATGTCTTTTTAGAAATACTTTGCTGAAAAGCCATATTTACTATTCAACTTTTTGCTTCAGCTATGGCCTACATTTTACTTTTAATTTTTGACTTCTATTTTTGTGGTTTTTTGGTTTTATACATGGAGATTTAGTATGAACACTTTATAATGAAAGAGATGATTTTTCCATGTCTGGTAGTGTTTGCAAGGAATTGAATTCTAATTAGTGAATCAAATTTGTTACTTTTATAGGGTTTGACAGTATATGAGAAGAAGAAATATGTCTGGAAAATGCTTTACATATATATGCTTGGTTATGACGTGGATTTTGGTCACATGGAAGCTGTATCATTAATATCAGCTCCAAAATATCCAGAAAAACAGGTATTATGTTTTAATTTTTCTGTATTTGTTTTAGATATACAATAACCGTCCTCATTTCTTGCATCATCCTTCCTTCATATCCTTTTAGGTTGATATCATTTATGCATCTGGCAGTCTCTTTACTGGTACCTTATCATTTTGTAACGCTTCTTTAATAAGATTTAACTGTATATTTATCTATTAAGCTGTCAGTGAGAAGTGTAATCAGCACATAAGAACAGTTAAATAACACCGTGATTCTTGTGAGAAGTCAAACTAAACTTCTTATTTGATTTGTTCCTTATAATAATAGACCGTCATTCTGATAGTGTTACTTCATATGTAGTATATGAATGATGTTGTTACTGTTTATTTTACTGAACCAAAAAGAACTTGATCTGTAAAAGTAATTGTAGTCTGGGCTTGCTTTTTCCCTAATATTTTCTATACTTATTTTGGAAAGAAGAGTTTTGCTTGGAATTTTGAGTTCTATCACTTTAAGTTCAAGATGTATATCCTCCATACTTTCATAAGGTGGTACTCTTTCTACTGTCATTACCCAACATGTATTGCCAAAAAGTTGTGTTTGTTACATCTCTAATATGTGAAGTATACTTTGGCATATAGAGCAAAAGCTTCCTCCCTTTTCTAGTTTTACAATTCTGAAAAGTTATAAAATGTATAGTAGTGCCAAGGAATTGTTTAGAAGATGAATAGCAAGACTGAGAAGGTTTGCATTTTCATTGTTCATCGAACAGTCAATTGGAGTTCAAGGTTCCTAGTTTTACATTGTAATCCTTAACTCTATGGGAAACAAATGTAACTTTTTGTTATCCAGCTAATGGCAGATGATGCATTAATATAAATGCTTCCGCTCCTATTGCGTTATATCTTTATATTTTCCCTGTTGCTTGTATTTGCATGTGCTGCAGTTTCCTAATTATGACAACATAGAAATGCGGACACGATGGAGAATATGGTTAAACTATTTTGTCTGTCTATGTATTTGCAGGTTGGGTACATTGTGACCTCATGTTTACTCAATGAGAATCATGACTTCTTGAGATTAGCAATTAATACTGTGCGGAATGATATCATTGGTCGCAATGAGACATTTCAATGTCTGGCCTTGACTTTGGTATGGTTATTGGCTCATTTGAATCCTCTGACTTGTGGAAAGTTTATTGTTTATTGTTCTAATGTTGTCAGTAACTTGGAGGGAACCAATTCCTTTTTCTCCCTTTGTTGCAGGTCGGAATATTGGTGGCCGGGAGTTTGCTGAATCTCTAGCACCTGATGTCCAAAAGTTGCTTGTAAGAACACTTTTCTCTAGACTTCAGTTGATAATAAAACATGCTAGATAAGACGAGAAATTTTTCCTTAACATATATAAATTTAATTATTATATGTTTTGCACACCAGATTTCAAGTAGTTGTCGGCCCCTTGTGAGGAAGAAGGCCGCATTGTGTCTCTTACGCCTATTTAGGAAAAATCCCGATGTTGTGAATGTCGATGGCTGGTAATGGATTATATGTACATATATAAATATAAATATGTTGGAATTGCTGGGCCGATGCATATCTTCCAAATGTATTTCTATTATGTTACAGGTCAGATCGAATGGCACAACTATAGATGAACGAGATTTAGGTGTTTTGACATCTTCTATGAGCCTCCTAGTTTCATTAGTGGCGAATAATCATGAAGCATATTGGAGTTGCCTCCCAAAATGTGTTAAAATACTGGAAAGACTTGCAAGGAACCAAGATGTTCCTCAAGAATATACTTACTATGGTATTCCTTCTCCATGGCTTCAGGTATGCTACTCCTTTTCTGTCGGAAGCACCTGGTTTAGATGTTGTGAATAGTTTGTTTGAATTAATCTTATTCTTGATGAGGGAATCCTTATAGGAAATAATTTATGAATTTGCACTGCATTTCCCTGCATTTCCCTCTGTGCTGTAAATTGTACAGCATATCCATGTCTGATACTTTGTTAAATTACTATCTCATATAATAGCATTACTTGTTACCAAGTCGTGCAATTGGATTATTATTGCTGCACATTTGTTTGTGTGTCCCAGTTGTAAATTCTGTAATTAAAATTGATCATTTTAGTTATAGTTTTTTTTATTTGGTCATTTTGGTGCGTTGTCAATTTTTTAACTTTGTTGATCCTCAAACTATTTTCATGTTGGCTTATTAATCCTTTCAATGAATTTTGTGGTACTTTTTAGCATTGTGGTACACATTACCTGAACACAATATTTTTTTTATGGAGAAATTTGAAGAATTAACTCATGAAAATTCAACTGAAGGTAAATTGTTCAAAAGTTAAGGGTTAATGTTGGAAATAGGAACAATGCTTGATAAAAAAATGATGAACTTGATTGATGATTATGTAAGACAAGTGAGATATATTTATAGACTTACAAAATCAATAACTAGAATGTCCACATAACCACTATCCACTACTCATATTAACTATCCATTAAACCATTAACATTAACTACCTTAACTTACTCATCCACTAACATTGCATAACTATCCACCAACATAAAAATAGAAATAGAAATGTCAATAACTACTAATTTAGATCATTCTTCAATAGTTAATTTTTCAAATTATTTATAAGAAATTGATCATGCTTAGACTACTTGTATTAGATGATGAAAAAGTACTTAAGAAGGATCAATTCGAAAAAATGAAGTATTATGACAACAAAAATTTTAATGATTGATAAATGACCAAAATGTCCAAACATGGATAGTATGAGGATGAAAATGGCCAAATTTTCTACAAGGTAAAATTGGAGTATGGTCCACCGGAGAAATGAAAATTGTCAAATCCCTTAGAATGGATATTCTATCTCAAGAATAAAGTGAATTTCTTTCCTGTTGTTAAAATTGTAGATAAATTCAGCATTATTAATTTATCAAAGAGGGAAAATACTGGGCAAATATTGTATCCATTGAATTATAACCTTATAAATGCGTATCTAAAGATCCTTTTTTAATTTATGGTACAGACCTCATGCTATATTGTTACTTAATTCAGGTTAAAACAATGAGGGCTCTTCAATATTTTCCAACCATTGAAGATCCGAATACCAGGAGATCATTGTTTGAGGTCTTCTCATCCCTTTACGTATAAATTTTTGAATATTTTCATTCTTATTTGATCTGATTATGTTAGAGAATCTGTTTTGATTAATTAGGTTCTACAACGGATACTCATGGGAACAGACGTGGTAAAAAACGTGAACAAGAACAACGCATCACATGCTGTTCTCTTTGAAGCACTTGCTCTTGTAAGTTAGCATCTTAGTCATAGATTGCAAAAAGATTACTTGTTTAGGATCCACTAAAATAACTAGGTTTCCAACACAAACTTCCAGTTTCTGACCTCCCATTTTCTTGTTTACTATCAGTAGCAAAAGATATTAAATGCCTGGCTGTGCATTGGTTATCTTGCATTTTCTGTCTATTGCAATTGCAACATGAAGTACAACGTCAAACCAGCAAAACACTTTAAACAAATTTTCTTACCTCAAACGGTCACTTACTATGTTAGGTATCTTTTATAACTATTTCTTATTTTATGGTTAATAGTCTGAAAAAGAAAAGATTAGGGAAAAGGAAAGCTACTGTTGCAGAATAAGACTGAAAGTGATTATTAATATAGTTATTCATTCTGCTCCTGACGAGACTATGGAAGATAAGAAAATTTATATTTATATTTTTGTGGAAATCAGAATAGTTATATTTGTTAAATTTTAACATTGAATTTAAAATAACTATATATTAAAAATATAATTAACGCAAAAATTTACATTTTTGAGGAAAGTTTCATCTGAGTTTTTTTATCAAATTTTGCATAAGCAAAGCAACCTGTATAACGTAGCATTAGTTTGACTACACTACTATACAATGTCTCTTCATGATGCCTCAAATCTTCATCTGCTAAATATTTTATGCCATTGGTATGTAAACTTGTAAATTAACTATATTGTGGTTTTAGTTGACTCAGTCTTGAATTACAAACAAAACCATCCAAATTGAATTTCTATATGCCATCTCCAACTGATATCCATTTTCCTAAAACAAACATATTTTTAACCAAAACTTTCACTAGCAACATCAGATTCAATGGTTTGTGCCCTATGTGTTATTTATTTAATGGTCCTAAAAGTTTTTACCATATCCAATTTTGAGGATGGGTTATTTTTGTTTTGCATTTTAACTGGATGCATCTTTTGCTTTTGAAATGTTTATTTTTTTAATTTTTTAATTTTTTTAATTTTTTTAATTTTTTTAATTTTTACCTTCCTCTCAACACATACATGCACATAGACACAGACTTACCTATCATTTCCCTTCTGACATGAACACAAATGATCCTATGTGTTCCCCCTTATCATGACATGTTGCTAAAATTTAATTATTTCCTTGTCTTTATCTGTTCTGAAGGTTATGCACCTTGATGCTGAAAAAGAAATGATGTCTCAATGTGTTGCATTGCTTGGGAAATTTATTGCTGTGCGCGAACCAAATATCCGATATCTTGGACTGGTGAGTTGTTAACCATGCTTCAAACTCATTGTTTTTTCCTTTTTTTTTTGCCCCCTTTGTTTTGAACATCTTTCACCATTCACTTTACCGTAGTGTTTTCCTACTTCTGTGCTACTGGCTTAAAAAATCATTTTCTTTCTTTTCATATTAGATATGTGAAACCTGCAAATATTTATTGAAGTTTCAAGATTTTTGAGAAGTGCATTGTGGTTGCTGTTTCTGATGGCACACTTTTCTTTTCTTAATTACAGGAGAATATGACTCGGATGTTAATGGTTACAGATGTGCAAGACATAATCAAAAGACATCAAGCCCAGATTGTTACATCACTGAAGGATCCTGATATCAGGTAAACTTAAGTTCTTTTTTTTTTTCAAGTAATTTTCTTAGAAAAGTTTTATTGTACTTAAATTCCATCATATCAGCATTTTGAAACTATGAACTTACAATTGTTACCTCTAGCATAATTCAACATTATCATATACTTCTCTACAATTCATTTTTCAGTTTTACCCTGTCGTGTGATTTAAAACTGAAGGAGCTATTACAGAAAGTTAAAAATTACTGCTCCTGTTATCTTTGCACTAGTTTATTTTCTTGTAATATACTGGACCAACATGTATGTCCATTTTCCTAGAATAAACATTTTCTTACTCAAATCTCGATCACTAAAAGAATGATGGGTGCAGAACCTCTAGCAGACATGGGCACCCCTGCAATTTATTATGAATTAAGCTGTTCAATGAAATACTCATTATGCATTCCCAATCATATAGAGGGGCTATAAGTTTTTCAGAACTTCCACCCTTTTTCTTGACCTCCTCCTGGGCTATAAGGTATTAGGATATTTTAATTCATTTTGGGTTTTGTTTTGATCTTCTTTTCCAAAAAACTCTATGCTTTGACCAGTATTCGAAGACGTGCTCTGGATTTGCTGTATGGCATGTGTGATGTTTCTAATGCAAAGGACATAGTTGAAGAGTTATTACAGGTGTGTGGTCACCAACTAATAACTGCACCTTATTTCTTCTATTAAATGTTTTAAGAATCATTGTCCAATAAAAAGAAAGAAAAGTCATTAACCATCATTTTTTGTTTCAGTATCTCAGTGCTTCTGACTTTGCTATGCGGGAAGAATTGTCTCTCAAAATTGCAATTCTCTCTGAGAAATTTGCTCCTGATTTATCATGGTATGGAATCTTAGGAAAAGGCAGTTTCTTGTATTGAGTTATGGTTGGGAGATTTCGTACTTCACTTTCTGTTTGCTGAACCCATAAGCAGGGATGCTTTTTTTTTTTTTTTTGTTATGTCTATATAGCTATGGATTTAGGAAAATATTAAAATGTTTGTTTTTCCTTTATGGTGTTACATGCATATATATACGTGACAGCATTATCCACTTAACTGCTGCTTATTTGGAGTATTCTTAGCCATTTTTCTACAACATAAAATTGTGGAAATAATTAAATAATATACAAACTTGTAGTTTAACTGATGAATATGGTGCTTGAAATTTCATAACTTGGTCATTTGTTTGAAATAGTTTTTGGCCTTTGCTTTTTCTTGAAAATCATTCTATTTTACTGATCCAAAACTCAATTAGGCTTATTTTTTCAAATGGGAAAGATCTGGAGTTTTTCTTAGTATGCCAGTGATCTCTCATGGCCTGTTGAGATTCACCCATACATATGTGCAGTGGCAAATAGATGCATGCATACTTGCACACGAGTGAGTATTGATTCCTTGTATTTTAGTTTGACACATTAGGAGTAAGACTCTTTTTGGCTTGGAATTTTAACATCTAATGAGGGATTTCAATCTTGTTGATTAAAAACATTCCTAAAAGTAGTCTATGGTAAGGTGGAGTTGCCTTCTCCTTTTCAATCAGCATAATGGTGGGAGTAGCCTTGTAGTTATTGTAAGGAAAGTTTGCATTTTTCTGAGATCCCTAAAAATGGGTGTTACTCTTAATAAACATTTGATGTTATGATTAGAGGATTCTAAGGGACATAATAACAAAATCATCTAATCCAAAAAATATATTATTTCTTCTAACCTAACCATGTGTTCCTACAATTCCAAGCTTTTGTGCTGTGATTTAAATATTTGTTTCCAACAGGTCATAAATAATAATAAAAAAATCTAATGCAGTTTAATATTGTATATAATAGAATTAACAACTTTATCCTGTCATTCTACAGGTATGTGGATGTGGTCCTCCAGTTGATTGATAAGGCAGGAGATTTTGTCAGTGATGACATTTGGTTTCGTGTAGTGCAATTTGTTACAAACAATGAGGACCTGCAGGTGAATAGATTTCCCACTACATTGTGTGTATTAAGCATATAATTTTCAAAATTTGTGCCTAACTTTACCTTTGATTTCACATCCTTTTACAGACTTATGCAGCACTGAAAGCCAGAGATTATCTTGATAAGCCTGCAGTTCATGAAACAATGGTGAAGGTGTGTTTACTTCATCAGCATTATACTCAAGAAATGAGATTAAAATGGAACATAAAGGAAAGTTACTCAAATACACTTGATCACGTGCATAGGCATAATATTAACAATTTGTACATGCTATTCTCAGTAAAGCTGTTGGGTTTTTAAGTTCACATATTTCCAATATCATATGCAGATATGTGTAAAAGTAGCTGAATTCTGAGATAGTGTGAGAAAAGCCTGACATGAACTATGATTCTTCACTATGACTTGTCTTTCACATATATTATATATATATATTTGATATTTTATCTATTTTTGTTGTTGCCATCACTAAGTATTTCATTTTTCTTTTCCCACTGCTTAAAGTAGTAGTTAGAGAATTTTTTAAATTTGGTCAACAGATGTTCAGAAGTTTCATTGTTTGTATTAATTAGAATATCCACTTCTCTAATTTCTCGATCCTACTTTATAATCCTGTGAAATAGGTAAGTGCTTACATCCTTGGAGAATACAGTCATCGTCTGCCCGACGACCTGGTTGTACTCCAAGAGAAATCTTCAGCATCATAAACGAGAAGCTTCCTACTGTTTCGTAAGGGCACTTTGGTCTCTCTCTTTTCTCTCTCTTCTAATATAGCATTCTTTCTAATGAGGTTAAAATGGATTCAGGACATCAACAATTTCTATTTTGCTTTCAACTTATGCTAAGATATTGATGCACACTCAACCACCAGACCCGGAACTTCAATCTCAAATTTGGGCAATATTCAGCAAGTGAGATTGTTTCTTTTAGGCTTTTCTGCTGTCAACTACTGATATCATTCCCGTTGTAGGATGCCTAAAAGTAAACTTTCCACTTTTTTCCCAGGTATGGAAGTTGTATTGAAGTTGAAATACAACAACGGGCCATTGAATACTTTGAATTGAGTAGGAAAGGTGCAACTTCAGTGGTTGTATTAGCTGAAATGCCAAAATTTCCGGAACGGCAGGTTTGGACATTAGATTTGTCTCTTCTTCTCCCATTAACAATAACTTATTAACAAATATAACACTCAAATAGTTTCATTGGGAAGATGTTTCCATATTGTTAGCTTCCTATTAATTTACAGGTTTTCTTCTGACAATAATTATAATTAAAATTTTAAATTACTTTTATAGTCTGCACTGATAAAGAAAGCTGAAACTTCTGAGGCTGATACTGCGGAGCAAAGTGCAATCAAGTTGCGAGCTCAGCAGACATCCAATGCTTTGGTTGTGAGTGACCAAAGTCCTGCTAATGGAACTGCACCTGCATCTGTAAGCCAGCTTGGTCTTGTAAAGGTGCCTAGCATGAATATTGCGGTAAGATGAATCTCCATGAAATTTTAGATACTCAAAGAATTACATGTTTTCAGATTCAGCTGAATTTTTATCTGTCAATCATTTATATGACAGGATGACACTTCTTCAGACCATGGGCTGACTCAGGCAAATGGTGCTATCACTGTTGTGGATCCTCAGCCGCCTGCTACTACTTCACCTGATCTTCTTGGAGATCTTCTAGGTCCACTTGCTATAGAAGGCCCTCCAGGTGTTCCTGAGTCGGAGCAGGGTTTGTCTTCTGGTTTGGATGGTACTTCAAATGCAGAGGAAGCCTTGGCCATTGCTCCTGTTGAAGCACGGTGAATGATGTCCAGGTACTTGTGCTCAATGTGCAACAGGATCTGTTGTTATACATTTATTTTATCATCTTATTGCAGTCATGTATGATACAGATTTACTTATTGAAGCCTAGATATGTTGAACAGCTAGCAACATATGCTTACTGCTGCCGAAACTGGTGTTCCTGTTTTCACTTCAAAATGTCCTAAGTACTCCTCTCCTATTGCAGCCTCTATGATAACATAGAGTTCTCTGCAGGGCCGATTTAGAATGTAACGACATTACTTCCTTGAGTCGCTTAATATGTGATGTTTTAGGAAATAGCTGAATTACTCGATCAAGTAAATCATAACACGATAATCTCGATCATATATGGGCATTCAATTCGTAGGTGGTTATTTGCATATCGTTAACCTCTTGACAGAGCAATGCATATGATTCCTGTAAGTGTTGTGGTCTGCCAGTTATTCAGTAAGAAGAGTTATATATGGAATTTTGTTGACTATTTACTTGGTGATCTTCAATTCAAGGGCTCAATCACCTCGACTCATATTTTGTTAGATTGTTAATTTCACAATAATTAATTCATGTTGTCTTAAAAACAAACACAAATTCAATTAGCTAGGTTTGCGACCTCAACCGCCAACATGGTAAAATTCTTATCCCTAGTCTAGGTCCAGATAGAGGTCTTTTTCAAGGCTTAGCCATCTTTTAGTCCACTCCCTCCTCAATTGTGTGTCCAGTGAGGCTGGGTCTTCTTTGAGCTACTCTTCAGGTTGCTGTGTATAGAATGCCATTCTTTTTGCCCTTTTCTAAATATGCCATCGTTAGAGAAAATCATGAAGTTATTGAGGATTGGATTCAGTTAAATAGAAATACAAATTGGATGTTCTTTGTTGAAAAGTATTTTTTCATGTCATGGTTGCAGCCAATTGGAAATATTGCAGAAAGGTTCCAAGCATTATGCCTTAAGGATAGTGGAGTGCTGTACGAAGATCCATACATTCAGGTATGCTATAGTAGTGTGTTCGGTGACTCATATGTTGTTCTGAAGGAAGTTGTGTTCCTTTTGTGTTCTAGTAGCATTAATGTATTAATAAGTGCACTTATGATTTTCTATATTACTTAATTGATTAGATTGGCATCAAAGCAGAATGGAGAGCACATCATGGGCGATCCTTTTCCTTGGAATAAAAATACTTCTCCACTTGAGTCAGTTCGAGCTGTAATTTTGCCACCAGTTCATTTAAAAATGGAACTATCTTTAGTACCAGACACTATTCCACCACGGGCACAGGTCAGCTTATATTCTACTTCTCAGCCAAGAAACCTTTAGTTGTACCTTTATTTCTCATGATAGTTACTAATGTTATACATTATGACTTTGGGTAGACAATTCAATTAATAGGATTTTCATATATCATTAAGGATATTCTTGATTATTATTTTTTAGTTACTAGGATAAACCTTTTGCTTCTTTAGGTGCAATGCCCACTTGAAGCTGTCAACCTCAGGCCTAGTAGGGATGTTGCTGTTCTCGACTTCTCATACAAATTTGCAGCCCACGTGGTATATTTTTCATTCAAGAGTTTCTTTTTTACATATTGAATAGAGGAAACATAAAATACTATTCTGTTGTTTCTTCTCTGTGAGAAAATAATTTCCTTTTCTGTTCTTTTCCACCTTTTAGGTCAATGTGAAGCTTCGTCTTCCTGCTGTTTTCAATAAGTTCCTTCAACCCTTACAAGTGTCTGGTGAAGAGTTTTTCATGCAATGGAGGTCACTTTCTGGGCCACCACTCAAGCTTCAAGAAGTGGTTTGTCTATATTGTCCTCTATATTCAGATCAATGGAACATTTGTTATTATTTGCAAATATTAACTATGTTTTCATATTTGATCAGGTAAGAGGTGTGAGAGCAATGTCACTTGCAGAAATGGCCAACTTGTTTAATAGTTTTCGATTAAGTATTTGCCCTGGGTTGGTGAGTTCACACTTTATCAATTCTTCAATAACTTTCTGATATTGTTGTACCTTGCATAGTGTATAAAGAATGACATGATCTGAATTTTTCAGGATCCAAATCCCAATAATCTGGTTGCTAGTACAACTTTCTACTCAGAAAGCACAAGAGCCATGCTGTGTTTGGTAAGTTATAACTGATTTTGCAGTCATGGCCTTTTGGTGATTTTTTTACTTTCTCTCTTGACATTTGTGTCTCTTAGCTTTCACATGGTAATGATTGTATGTTTAGTGAGTTACAGAAAATATTTTGTATCTTGTCAACTCTCTCTTTCATTGTTCCTAGAAACAATGGGAAATTGTTCACTGATTCTAACCATGCTTGAAATATATAGAAGAGTCCCTTTTTTAATTCATTGCTTGAAATACCATCATAAAGATGCTAGGTTGTAATTTATTACAGCCATTGAACTTACTTTCTGACAAGCAGTTTCTGTTGGTACACAGATGAGAATAGAAACAGATCCAACAGACAGAACGCAATTACGTATGACAATTGCATCTGGGGATCCTGCACTTACTTTTGAGTATGTATCCATTTTACTTAACTGGGGAGAATTCTTACTTTCAGTTGGTATAACAACTGAGACATGAACTAAAAAATCTTCAAAACTGCAGGTTAATGAATTTATTAAAGAACAACTAGTAAGCATTCCAATAGTCCCACGTGGCCCTGCAACAGTGGTTCCAAACTCAACCAATCAGTGCACCTCCTGCAACAACAGATCCTGGTGCTTTGCTTGCAGGTTTACTTTGAGCAAGTGATCCTTCTTCTTCGATGAGGATTCAATTTATGCGAATACTTGTAAAATTATACAGAATCTCCACCAGTCCAAGAAACTAGAGGTGGGTCTTGAACAAGTACAATGCTGGGGCTGGCGGGAGATGAGGTTGGCTCTGTTTATCATTAGAATTGATTTTTCCTGGAGGTCAAAGTTTTCTAATTCTTTTGCACAGTTGAATTGTGCCCGAGTGAGTTTTCTTTTTTTCTTTCTTTTTTTTTTTTTCCTTTTTTTTTCAGATAGGGGGTCAAATTATTCTATTTTTTATTTTCATTGAGCGGACTCCCCCTTAAACTAGTCAGGTTTTACATTGTTTGTTCATGTAATGTGAGATAGAATGAGATTGACGGTAAAGCAGGACGAGTTGTAACTAGTGACTTTGTACTTCGATCCACTTGTATTTTTAGCAGTAGAAGCATAAGGGAAGAAATTTGATTTTTGATTTTTTACCTTTTCTTTTCTTCTCTTTTCCGTTTGCTTGTGATCCTCTTTAAGGGTTAGAATACCTGTGGAACATTGGCTTTGTGTAAAGCAATTTTGATTTTTCTATCCTCCACTCTCTCTCTATCTCTTGTTTTATCCTTTTCTAGTGTGACTGTGATTTATCTTGTTTATCGGTTATTACCTCCTTATTTGTTTTTTTATTCTTCCCTCATACTCCTTGGTTTGGGAGAATTATTTTAATACCAAATAGAGGGACTTCTAGGTGTATAGGAAATGTCTGATTTGGTATTCTTGCTGTTGTAAATTAGTAATTCCTCTTGTATGTTCTCTTCAATTTAATTACAGTCAATCGTGATGCATTATTGAGCTAATATTGTAGTCAATCCTAATTGAACCTCATTCCCTTCAATTGTTACTAATCTGTATATACCTCACTGTTAAAAGAAAATACTATTCTTTCTGCGTTGTAGCACCACTCGATGAAAAGACAAATATTACAGCAATCTCAACTTAGTACTACCATTTGTTTTTCATTTTTTCGTTACAAAAGGATGTTAAGAGGATTACAACCTCATTCAAGCAAAAGAATTCTTTTTATACACCAAAAGAATCAGATAAGCACCGAAAAATTTGCCTATCCATCAGATAGTAAATATTACTTACCTCCATACTGATGACCCTAAAAAAACGGAGGTAAAATCCGACGAGATCATGCAATAGTAGTAACTGCAGCCCCAACATAATAATAGAGAAGTTCTCCCACCAAATTTCTGGCGGCAAAACTGGAACTTTAATGAGAATCACTTGGCTGCGGAGCGCGGGTTCAAACATGAGGATAACAAAGACCCCCGAGTCCAACTGTATCATTTGGGAGAAGTGATTCTACAACCATAAGGTTTGACCTACACAGTTTGGCTTCTCAATCCAGACGTCATAAATCAATTGCCATGTCGCTCCCCTCCCTCTGGAGCATCCTCTCAGAGCTACATGGCATGTTATGACCAAAGTGAAATAGAAAATGGTAGTTTCATCAGCTATCGCCATTCTCTGCAATTTCCACATTTCCAGCAATCATCCTTGTAAGATTCCTCGTCCCACGGTGAACAATGACTGTGAATCTGCAGACCGCATATCTGACAAGAAAGATCAGGGTAAGGTTCTGTGTGGGAACACATCTTACAAGGCACTACTAAATCAACAGAACTGATAGAAAAATTTGGATCTTGCTCATTTGCTGACGCATGAGCAACTTCTTCGCTTGGGAACAGAGAAAAATTCTCCCAAGTCTCAGCAGCATTTTCTGATGATTCAATACCAGCTAATGTGCCTCCATCATCAGATGCAAGCAACTCATTAAAAGAAAAGTACGTCTGAGGTTCAAACTCCATATCTTCATAGTTTAGACCTCCATAATCAAACACAGCACCTTCATCAAAGCCCTCAGAAGAAGCACCCCATTCCACAGGAGATGGTACCAATTTCTCTGCAGTATTTCCTCCTGAATTAGGAACTTCAATATGGAATGATTCACTTGCTAAAGAATGAAGATCTTGATCTGTTTCCCGCTTATTTTGCCTTCTAACAGGAAGTTTTTGTGGCCCAGATCCAGATAATATTCCAGTGTTCCACTCAAAATTGACATCGGCTCCATATTTAGCGTTTTGCTCAGCCCTTGAATGAGTAAAGAGAAGAGGATTGTTGGAAGCTACACAAGCAACTTCCTCCTTTTTAGGTATATTGGTATTAGCATGATTATTAACATGTTGAGAGACAACCACCACCAACTCAGGGTTCTTCTCTACACTTTCTTGCTTTGGGGGCTTTATGCGGATCTTTCTCACCTCTACTTGCTTCTTGTTGAGAGCATCAGACTTATCAGAATAAGGGCAGACAGGTGACCTAATCCTGCGGCATCTGCAACATTTGAAACCAACCAGCTCAAGAATCTTCGACTCCTTAAGCTCAACAGCTTCTGCATGATACCAATCTGCAAATAGCAAGAAGTCAAATGCAACATTACTTCATAGAAAAGGAAGATTAAGAAAAGTGGAAGACAATCAACAGACTACACGAACTGGCTTACTTGAACAATTCTGGCAGCGGATATACATCAGATCAGTATTATATGGTTTACGACAAAGGTGGCAGATAATGCTTGACCCATCCATATTATGATTGCCCTTGAGAAGAATATGCTTTAATCTAAAGTCATACCCAGTGTCTTCACAATTCTTCTTCCTCCAAATCAAACCCCAAGAGGCCAACTTGCGTTTACTTTTATCAGCTGACTTAGAAGCAGTAATTGGTTTTGAATAGTTAGATGGTGGTAGAAATACATCAGCAGATGGAGATGAATTGTTTCCCACTGCAAACTTTTCAGCTTGGTGAACCAGAATATCATTAGGAAACTCCTGCCCTTGCAAGAGCAAAGGACTAGTAGGAGATTCATAACTACTTTGACTGACTAATTTACTCTGGTAACACTGCTTGCAAGTGATCAAGAACTCAGCTTTATCACTGACTCGAACCATTGAGCTGAAAGTGCAGTGTTCATGACAGAAGCCTGTGATAAAAATTTCGTTAGTGAACTGCAAGAGATTCTTTTTCTTTTTCTCTTTTTTCCTTTTTAATCTTTTGTAAAAATTGCAGAAGTACAGACTTGGCCATATCTATTCTTGTTGAAAGCACCTTCAGTTGTATAAAAAAAAATGTCATTGGGGAGAGGGAAGGCTTTAAATAGGCTATGTGGAGCAAATACAAGAGTTGTAAGGGATGACATTGGCATTAAAATATGAGAACAAGTAAAACTTCCCTTTCCTCTCTAGGAAGATTTGGAAAGCTTACCTGGTATCTATATTGGATTTTAAAGTAAAAATTTAAAATTATATTTCAATTTTGAGGATGAGAATATGTTTCGTGAATGCCCAAAATCTACAGAACGAAGCAAATTGATGGAATTTCATTTAGAATAACGAAACAGGAAAAGAGGTTCTATCAGGATTTGTTCTAGAAAACAAAATTGGAACCATTGTCTTCAAGACCAAAAAAATAAAAATATTTCCCAATGAAAGATTCTCCTATTGCATACTACTAATTGGAGACAAAGTGGTTATGCGTCAGGGTAAAGGAAACTAGGAAAGAATACAAATTTTCCTAATGACCATAAATGTGTACAATACCTTGAACAATCCATCAAAATAAACAAAATATCTTTTTGTTTCCCATTACCAATCCAACTTACGATTTTGTTAATTTTGAGAATGTGAACTGAGAATGAATTTCACATTCATCAAAAGTTCTAATAGAAAAATAGTCCCTATTATGATGCTTATACATCTATCAAGGATCAAATATATTAAACGTAAACAAGAGAACAAAGATAATTACCTTCACATGCACTGCACTGGACTGCATCCCTATAAAGAACAGAAAAATAAAAGAAATCAGCTTGTAATATCAGTTGATAAAGCAGAAACAATAATAAAATTAAGATCATGAAGAAATGATTATGAAATACCCTTGTAAAACATCCAGTTTACAAACAGAGCAATCCTGCATCTTACACTTATCCCTCTTCCGTACAAGATATGAAAATACATTTTTACGGGAAACTTTCAGATGCCTACTCTGCAATTTAGCTAGTGCATTCACAGGCATGTTGCCAGATGCCAATACAGTTTTCATGCAATGTTCTTCATACTCTTTGATCAAATATAAAGGGATGCGTGTCTCAGGGAACCAGTACTTCTCCTTTCCATCCTGGCTCTGCTCAACTTCAATTATCGTCTTCATGACACGGGATGGTAGATGCTTCTGACTTCGAAAAGCAAGACCATATCTAATTTCATTCTCCACAATTTTCTTATCACATACATAAGCATTACGGAAAGCAGAAGCTTCTGTTTCTGGACCTTTTGCATCCTGAGCACTTAATTCAGGTCGAACAAGATCATTCCACCTGACATACAGGTCTAGGTATCTGACCTGATGCAAGAGCCAATTTATGTGTCAACAATCACAGAGAGTAAACATAAAGCATTTTGATTCCAATGCTTCAAATCAACTGTAGTTCCAGAGACAAGAAATGTTGGCATGAATAAGTAATCAATAGCAGATGCACTAAGAAAATTGCACCTGTAGTGCAAGCTGGGATGTATTCCTGCTCATTTCTACAGCAGTTTTCCAAACAAGCCGTCTGCTTCTTTTAGAAGTCTCTGGTCCTTCAGGATAGTAAATAGCAGATATCTTTTTTGAACCACCTGGAAGACTTGAAAAATGTTAGTGATGCTCGTACTTATTTTATTCACAAGATAGTAACCATAAGGTCAAATCAAATAGAAATCATGTGTATCTTGCAGATGATAATTTCAATACCTTGACGAGCAGCTTTTTTCACTAATGAGCAGGGAAGAGACCCTTTCTGATATAAGAGCGCTGAGAGCATATTTCCCCGCCACCAAGTAAAGTCTGTTAATGTATCCTGGGCATCATCAGAATTAACCTCAGCTATTATAGATGGTTTTCGGCCACGCCTCCCTGGCCTCCCTGGTCTACGCTTCTCTGTTGATCCAACTGCAGTTGTAGCATTCTGAATAATGGAAGATTCAGCGGCTAAACCATCAACCAACTTGACCCACTCCCAAGAAAGAGCTATTGGGCGAATATTTTCCTCTAGCTGCACAACAAGTAAACCATGGGAGAATATCAATTCGAGCTCCATTCAACCTCAAGAATTGATATTAGTACATATATACACATTTAGAAAGGGAAAAAAACAGTTCTAAAATATTAAAAATGCCAACAACAAGAAATACAATGATTCAACCTCAAGCAAGAGTATCTTTAATGAGCACAAGTTGTTGGCCTGTTCAACTTGTGCACGCCATTGTCTTCTAAATGATGCATTTTGGAAGGGACCAATTGTTAAACCACTTAAACTTTCCTCCATAAACACAATGTATGTAGCAATGACGGGAAGAATTCCCTCTCCACTCTTTGGAGGACGAAGACCAGCAAGAATCTTCATGGAACCCTTTACAGCATTTGAAGCAGCTGCATTCAATAGGCATCCTCTTTTGCTCACAACAGAAGCTTTACAAGAAAGACACCAACTACACCTTTCCCTTGGAACTTCAATCAGCTTCTTCTCCATATGTGGCCAGAAAAAGCGTGCGGCTACAGATGAGAATGCTTTTACTTGAAGTGAAAAGTTAGCAGAAATAAATTTCCGACGATCTGAAACATGAGACTCCAAAACTTGATTCTCTTCACATGACAGTACAGCCTGATTAGCAGCAGCTGATGCAGCAAAGTCTCCATGTAGATAATTGTTTATGTATCCCTGACTCTTGAAGGAAGATCCCAGGTACAAGAAGTTGTTTGCAGAACTTGAGTTGTCTCCATCACCTACTCCTATCTTAGCCTCTCTATGCCGAATGATGAACTTCGTTACAATAGGCGCCCCCCCATGTTCATTGAGACTACCAACCATGCTGCTTGGTGTACATGTAGTTGCCACAGCTGAGCTCTCTTGTTGCTGTAAAACCAGTGGATCAGCATGCTCATTTGCTGCACCAGTAAATGTGATGGACTTAACTTGAATCCCCCCAGGCACCATGGCTTTAACAGGAGAACCAGCCTGCTCTTCTGTAGTTCCTTCAGTTCCATGCTGACCATAATGATCAAGGTTCATCATTGTATTGAATGAGCCAGCGTTACTAGGGATTGCAGACCCTAATCCAGCACAAGACAGCAAGCTCAAAGTTTCTTCATTCTTAGTCATATCTGAAACAAGGTGACCTTCAGTACCTAAGAAAGTAGATTTAGCATCCTCTTTCTGCTTGTCATTAACAAGTTTTCCACCAATAGAAATGATATCCACAGGAATATCCCAATACTGTATAATTCCCTTGCATATCTCTGAATACATGGAAATATGCTCCTCGTTTGATTGAATTGCTTGGATGACCAGAGGAATGTCATTTTCATTGTAATATCTGATGCAGGAATCTGAGCCCATCGAAGCATTTAGTCTGCAGTTATCAAGAATCTCATCACAGTCAGCAAAGAGAGAAAAGCAAGCAATAATCTAAAGTTACTGAAGTAAAAATTAATCTAAAGCACATGAGCCACAAGGGAAAAAAACCGAACTTTTCCACGAATAAATCACAATAAGTAGATAAACAAAGAAGAGGACATAAGGAAGAAACATACACAAGTAAATGATCACAAGCACCGACAAATGCTTGTTCATAAACATCAATGCCAAATATCTCAGCTCCAGTTAGATTTGTTCCACTTGCAATCCTTGGCCCAGACTTTTTTATTGAACACTCGGGACAATACCAGGGCCCATCTGGTATAAACATTTTGCTCACTCCAATGCACCTAGAATGGTAAGATGCAGGACAGCCATCACAGCAGAGCAATGTTCCATCCATGCCACAAAGACGACATTCATCACCATTACTGTCGTGATCCGCTTCAGAACTAGCATCCTGATCATGCCCTTTTAAGAATAAAGGGCCAGAGTAAGACTTCGCCTCATGATTTTGACCAATAAACTCTCTCATTTCTTGGTCCTTGCACGCAGAAGTTTTGGAGTTCCTGGGATGAACCCTTCTAGGTCCATTTGCCGGGGCAACAACTATACCTGTCTCTGGATCTATTCCAACCTCCAGCTCTTCACGCATGTCAATCTCTGCTCTTAACTCTTCAGTGTCTAAAACATCATCACATAAGATTTGCAAAATGGAAAGCTTCCTGCCAACAGATAAAGTGTAATAGTCCTTCTTCAAAGCATGAGTATAAAATCCTTTCCATTCGGAACCCTCTGTATACCCCATTACCAATAAATAGTGAACCACATAAATGGGCCAAGTGAATGCATCTAGCAAGCTCCAATCTACAGCTCTGCAAGCGGTAAGATGAAGTTAATATATAGAGACTAAGAATGCACTATTAACTAGGAACAATTTTCATGTCAAATGAAAGCCACAACATATTTCCAGCTCAAACATCCATATAAAGCTAACTTTGGCTCAACTATACAGATATATATACTAACAAATGATGCAGAGAATAACATTACTTTAAAAATTACTTTTTAGTGTGTTCAAGATGGAAGGGTCATGCAGGAAGTTAATGACTCAATCCATAAACCTTATTTGGAGAATGGAAATGTCTACACCAGCTACCCATCGAACAAAGGCAAAAACGGAGGGCAAAGTAGCATAGAACCATTGGGAACACATATCTATGCATTAGACATGAGATTATGTGGCAGGAAAATTAATGCATTTCCTAATTGAAAAGGTCACATAATTACCTGAAGCATTTTGATGCAAGTTCAGATCCATCTGATGAGAGTTTCTCAAAGTAACGCCTCAAAACACGCATGAGAGCAACGTGGATGGAGTCCAGTAACGTATTTGGGACAGCGCAGTTAAGTGACCCCACAAAATCATCCAATTTAAATGGACTCAAAAACAGCTGGATGCTAAAGGAACGCAGAAAGCTATATACAGAGAAAAGGTGTGAAACATGCTCCTCGGGAATTCCAACATTCATGGATGAAGGTGGCAGCTCTGGCCGTGGAACAAATGGCACTTCACCTCCAAACCATGGTTCTGCTCCATTTCATCCTCAGACGAATCAGTTAAGAGTTCAGAATTTCCATCACTGGTGACTTGAACTCTCGCAGGACCATGATTAGCAACAGCACTACTCGGCTCATAATCCGGGTTACTCACCTCGCTCACAGCTGATACCTCAGCCCGATCATCTGTAAATCCTTTCACAGACTCATCTGGAACCAAATTTTCAACTTCTGATTTAATTGTATCATCAGCAACAGCTTCTGATGACTCTAGCTGCGCCCTTCCCTCTGCACTGAGATTGTTTTCGACCTTCACATCTTTACTTGCTATAAAAGCATCCAACTTGTTCTTCCGTTCCAGCCACTCACCATTTATATCACGTTCCGGAATCAAGAAGTCCTTCACTTCACTGCTCTCCAAGTCCTCACAGTCCCCATCTTCATAATCCACTCTATACAATCCCGAATCATAAGACACAATCTTCCCCAAAAACAAGCCACTTCCATCAAATTCCTTTCTCACGTATCTATCAACCAAAGCCTTTCCCCGCCCCACCATCCTCTTCTTCCCATCTTTATCCACCTCCACATTCTGAACGTCAATATTTTTCCTTTTCCGGCCCCTTTTCTTCTCCGATCTAATTTCTACATTTTCCATTTCAAACCCTAGATCAAATCCACCACACCCTCTGTGATACCTCCCTAACAATCCAGCATCCACCTCTCCAGCAATAAATTTAAAAGGAAAAATTAAAAAAAGAAAAAAGAAAAATTCAGATGCTTTCCATCAAACCTATATACAAAAGAAAAAAAACAATACATCAACTTAGGGCTTTTCGTTACAACGTTTAAACCAAAAAAACCAAAACCAAACATAGAAACTCAGTTTACATCATCAATCATTTTCCAATTTTTAGATTCCAGTCATGGGAATGACAAATTCAAAATTCGCTATTTCCTTTTTAAGGCTTACGAAGTCCACTGAATATTGAAGTATTAGAAGTGTGAAAGCATCGTACCTGATCAGAAATTATGGTAATGATGCGCACCGTCATTGAAGAAAGGGTAAAAAGAGAGAAAGAAGCAATGTAAGAAAAGCCCTAATTGAAGAAGGTCTCACCTCTATCTATTCTATTCCATTCCTTTCCATGGCTAGCGAGATACAGTTATACTTTAAATATGGAGGAGAGAAGACCCTCTCTCTATCCAACCATGTTATTACGTGCTCCTCTTTTTTTTTTTTTTTTTTCTTTTTTTTTTTTTTCTTTTTTCCTTTGTTTTGTCTAAAACTCAGAACTCACAGCTCAACTGAGTTGGGATTCACGATTTCTGAGTTTCTCCGAGTCAGCTTTTCTCCCTCCCTTTCTCCTCAAATATTTTTAATTTTTTTATACAATATTAATTAATAATATTTTTTATTAACATATTATAGAAATATAATAAAATATGTGAATTTAAAAGAATGAATTTAAATTATTGTCATGTATTTTATATATATATATATATATATAATTCTAATATCATAAAGTTTACAAATATAATTTTTTATCTTTTTTATAAATAAGATACGATAAATATAATAAATAATATAAGAATTTAATATAATATATTTCATATGTACAGTTTATATAATATGAAATAAATGATAAAATTTGTTGACTCGGACAAGGTGAGTCAACTCACCGACTCGTAACCAGACAATAAAAAAATATTGTAAGGGGGTGTACTTTCGAAATTAAGAACTCAGAAAAAGAACACAAAACAACCAACATAAAGAAAAAGTTAATGTTACAATATATTGGCGGGAATGTCGTACAGATTTGCGCATTTTTATTATTATTATTATTATAATTGTTATTTTAATTGTTTCAGATTTACAAGTGAATGTTTCTTTGTTTTTTTTTTTTTAAGCTTCCCTTTCATTTATGGCAAATTTCAAAATATAAATTATTATTTTTAAGTTTATTTGTCTGTAGTCATTTTGATCCAACTGACTCCACTTTATGTCACATTTTGTTTTCTTACACTTATTTTTTTAATAAGCAAAATTTAAATTCCACATGAATGGAAACGAAACTCTTTTTGTTTGACCAAACAAATTGATTTTATTTTTTTATTTATTACTTGTAAATTTATTTTTAAAAAATATATCTTTTATACATATTTATTAGACATGATACTATAAAAGAGGAAAAACTTTGAATAAAAAAAAATCTCTCTTTAGGAGAGGTTTTCGGTTCCTAAGGCTTGGAATTGCAGCACTTATGATTGTTTCTTTTTCTTTCTTTTGTTTTCGGTTATAATTTCTTAGCTTTAATTTTGCTACAGACAATTTGGAGCATCGGATATGGATTCTTCTTCTGACTTTGATCAAAAGAAACTTAAAGTTCCAACGGTGTAGGCTGAAAATTAGTCCTGCCGAATACAATGAGTTGCCCAACGTGGAATTGTCGAGGGTTGGGTTCTCCTCGATCAATTCATGAACTGAAGAACATCATCAGCTCGGAGAAACCGGAAATATTGTTTCTTATGGAAACAAAATTACCGATAGATCGGATGTTGGCGTTACAGAATATATTAGGGTTTTCATATGGCATTGCGGTGGATAGACAAGATTTAGGGGGTAGTCTTGGGTTTTTTTGGAAAGATTACATTGATCTATCAATTATATCGTATTCTACTGGGCATATTCATGCCTTGGTTCGGAATTGGAGATTGGGAGATGTGGGATTTATAATGGGTTTTATGGAAACCCTAATGCTCGACAGAGAACCCAATCTTGGAAACTTCTTAAACATATTGCACCTCAACCTTCACAACCGTGGATTGTTTTCGGAGATTTTAATGATATCTTATTTCCTTTTGAAATGCAAAGTATCCGTAATAGGGATCCTACGCAAATGAAGTAATTTAAATGTGTTGTGGATGAACTGAATTTGGCTGAAATTAAAGGCACTGGTCTTTTTTTCACGTGGCATAATAGGCGTAAAGGAGAACGGGCAACATGGTCTCGGTTGGACCGTGTATACTAAAACCATAGCCACTGTAACCTCGGATCACTGTGCAGTTTCTCTAGTTTTCAATCTACCTTGATCGCAAGAAAGAAGGGTTGGACGTAAGATAATAAGATCGGAAATATGGTGGTTCAAAGAAGGAGGATGTTGTGACATTGTAAGAAGCAATAGATGTTGTACTGGAACGGATGGTGTGAGCTTTCAACGAGACTTATCAGCTATTAAATTGAAGATGTTTATGTGGGAAAAGAATCATGTGGATAATCTACCACAAAAAATAAAGATTGGCCGCAATCGAATGAATAATCATGGAGTGACAAGAAAAGAGGAGGATTATTTGGAAGCTTGTAAAAACATAGATGGATTACTTGCAATAGAACAAGATCAATGGCGAACAAGATCAAAATCACACTAGCTTAAGGAAGGTGATCGAAATACGGCTTACTTTCATCATCACGCATCCCAAAGACATCGAAGAAATCTCATATTATCGATTAAAAATTAACAAGGACAAGAAGCTTGTAATTTCCACGATATTGAAGAGGTGATTGTCAAATACTTCTCCAATTTATTTGAATCTCGCCAACAGAATGTAGATTTTGATACTATCTTTTAAAATATGACTATTCGCACTTTATCCAGAGAAGATAGACAATCTCTATCCCAGACTTTCATGAGAGATGAAGTTGAAGAAGCAATTAAAGGTATGCACACTTCGAAATCACCTGGTTTGGATGGAATGTACGCTACTTTTTATCGAAACTTTTGGCCTGGAATTGGAAATGAAGTGATAGACTTAATTCTCCGTTGTCTAATGGGGGAAATTTCTTTTGCTAATCTAAATGAAACTTGCATTGTTTTGATCCCAAAAGTTAAAACACCTATTACTATGACTGACTTTAGACCCACCAACCTTTGCTATGTTAGTTATAAGATTATATCCAAAATATTGGTGAACCGAATGAAGCTTGTCCTAAACAACTTGATTGATATATCGCAAAGTGCTTTATTTGTGATAGATTAATCACATATAATATTATTGTTGCCACAGAGGGTTTCACTAGTTACAGAAGGGTCTCGGGGGTATGAATGAACATTGTTTTTACAGTCAAGACAGATATGTCCAAAGCTTATGATCGTATCGAATGAGATTATTTAAAATGGATGTTCAACGTATGGGTTTCTCGAAATTTTTCTGGAATTTAATTATGCATTGTGTTTTTATTGTCTCTTTTCAAATTATGTTGAATGGATCTCTATCACACAAAATTCACCCACTATCTCCTTTCTTGTTTATTATTTGTGCAGAAGGATTTTCAAGTCTCATTAATAGAGCAGTTCGTTCAGGTACATGGGAAGGACTACATATGGTATAATGCACCGATTGTTTCACATAGTTTTTTTACAGATGATTGCCTCCTTTTTATTAAAGATACCAAGAAAGGAGTAAAAGCTTTGGTTGAGATACTTAATCAATATGAGTTAATATCTTGTCAACAAATTAATTACCAGAAATCTTCAATTTCATTCTCTAAAAGAATGCCCGAAACTAGAAGACAAGAATTACTACAACAATTACGGATGCAACCCAGTGACGGGCTTGGGGTATACCTAGGAATGTCATATATCTTTGGAACATCGAAAAGAAAAATGTTTTCATTTCTAATTGATCGTATCTAGAAAAAATGTCATGGTTGGAAAGAGAAGTTATTGTCAAATGGAGCAAAGAGGTGTTGGTAAAATCGATTTTACAATCTATTCCGACTTACATAATGTCTCTATATTGTATACCAAAAGGTGTTATGCGTGATTTAATCAGAATTATTCGCAAATTTTGGTGGAGATCAGGATCACGGGACGGTATAAATTGAATTTCATGGGAAACAATTTGTAAGAAGAAGGTGCATGACGAACTAGGGTTTCGGAATATGGAATTGTTCAATACTGCTCTCTTAGCAAAACAAAGGTGGAGGCTTATTCATTCACATCATACATTGGCTGCACATGTCTTGAAGGCTCGGTATTTTTCAGAAACTAATTTTCTAAATGCAACTACATGTAGGGTTCCATCTTTCCTATGACAATCCATATTGAAAGGAAGGGAATTACTCAAGAGAGGACTGTGCTGGAGAATAGGAGACAATTCGAACGAGGGTGTTTCAAGATCCATGGCTGCCAATGCAAATATCATCTCGTCCTCTAACTGAACGATGATTCATGGATAATAATCTAGTGGTATCGAAGTTGATAGATAATAGGTGTTGGCGAAGAGATATAATATACACATTTTTGACGAATGTGATCGAGACCACATCCTAGCTACACCTATTTGTCCAACAAGAGGCACAGATGTAATGATATGGCGTTATACACCTTCTAGTAGATTCACGGTGGCGTCGGCATATTCATTGGCGTTAAGTTTACCGAAGGTAACATCTCAAACAGCCTCCTCATCTTCTCTGGACTCTGGATGGACAACAATTTGAAATTTGCAAATCCCGCCAAAAATAAGAATCTTCATTTGGAAATTATGTCACAATGTGTTACCTTGCAAAGCCAACTTGAGAAACCGTGGAATTCGCAATATTCCAGGATGCTCCCGGTGCAAAAATGATATAGAGAATGAAACTCACATCTTCTTTGACTGTCCCCGTATGCAAAAGAATTTTGGAATTGTTCACCAATCCCACAAAGACTGCTGCATCGGAAGGCATCGTCTTAGTTGGATTTATTCAACAACTTATGGGAACAAGAAATGGAGGAGATTGGTCTTGCATCAAGAGTAGCGATTTTCTTATGGATGTTATGGATAGGACGGAGTGAACTTTTATTCCAAACTAAAGATGACATTCTGGTGGTCCTTGTCCAGCGGAGAAATAGAATTATTGAAGAGATTGAGAATCCAAACAACTCGATAGAACTGCAGCGGCAAACACCTCTGATCACAACCCATAGATGGACACCCCCCCCCCCCCCCCCATCATTGATGGCGTAAGCTTAATGTGGATGCTACTATAAATCAGGCATGGTTGGTTTTGGTTTTGTCCTTCGGGATGAATTTGGTGGATTAATTCAAGCAGGGGCTGGAAAATTGGAGCACATTTCTTTGGCTCCTCATGTGGAATTACTTGAAATTTGGCGAAGCTTTGAATACTCAACCCAAAATAGGAACTACAACATTGTCATTGAATCGGACGCTCAGACTATAGTTGGGCAACTCTCGATTTCTTGCAAAAACCTCTTTCCCCTTGGTGCAATCGTGAATGGATTGCGAACGATAATACATCAGTACCTGGGGATGATTTCTATTAGCCATTGCTCAAGACGGCTCATGTATTAGTTCGATTGGGAATTACACTAGATAATCCGGTTATCTGGGATGGTATTACCTCTCCTCATGTTTTGCCTATTTTACCAAACGATTGGCTCGGTCGTTAATGAGAATGCAAAATTTGGTTTTCAAAAAAGAAAAAAAATGATACTATAAGATAATATTTATATTTTACTAGAATATTTTAAATTTATTATTTATCTAATGTTTTGTGGTTACATCAATTTTTTATAATTATTAGTAAAATAAAATTTTTATATCATATACTTGTTTTGATATTTTATGACGGTAATAAACGTATTTAAAAGATAATTTATGTAAATTTGCTATAACTTGTAATTTAATATTTGTAAAATTAATTAATTAAATTAATTAATTAAGAATATAATATTTAAATTAAACAGTAAAATGAATTATCTTAAATATAAGTTGATTGAAATAAGTGTTTAATATCACATAATTTATGTTTTAGTCAAACTATTTATTTAAAATCTTCAATTGATAATTAGACGTATACATACAAAAATTAAATTAATTTCAATATGGATATTACGTAATTTTCTATGTATTAGATCAACTAAAATGAATCCTCAATAAAAAAGAAAATATATAAGGTTTAATTTTTATTTTATTATATAATATCTTAAATTTATAATAATAAAAAAATTTAATGTCACGCTTAATTGTCATTTTAATAAATAAATATTATTAATGTTACTTTCAAAAAAAATAAAAATATTATTAATGTTAACGAAAAGAAAAGACAACGAGGTAAAAATGTTACATAAAATGCTTTGCAACAATATTGATACGTGTATTAAGAACTTAAGATTTAAAAATAATCCACTTATAAAGTTTGTTTGAGACTTAAAAAATGAAAAAAAAAAATTTTAACTCAATTTGCTAACTAAATATATTTGGAACAAAACTTCAAAACTCATCTACAAAAGTACATAGATATTAGTTTACTGTCTACAAATCATGCTCGACAAGGTGCTTACTTCAATTAGTGACCATTTATCGATACTTCTTGGCCTTAGCCAACTTCTTCTTCTTTTTCTTTACAGCCTTTGGAACTTTATGTTTACGAGCTTCCCGTTTCTCTTCTTTAACTCTTTTTTTGTTCTCTTTCCTAAGAGCTTTTCGATCCATAGCTGTTGGCTGATCATTTTCAGATGACGAATTTTGCTCTTCTGAGTCAGTTGATTCACCATCATCATCTTCATCACTTCAGTCTCATCACAACTACCATTTTCCAGTTGCCCATGTCTGTCAGAAACAGAGTATTTTTCTGCATCTTCTCCACCAACATGCTCCTCTTCTTGTAGCTGTTTTTCTGCTACAGATGCATGAGAAATAGAAAGAGCTTCCGTAAGGCCCGTAATTTTCTGATAGTACATGTCTCCAGTATCTCTACCACTGGTTATCCGCTGCACATCTTCCTCAGCATTTCTCACATGATCGAGCGTTTTTGGAATATACGACTGAATATATGAAAAAAAAAATAATGCAATGGTTTCAAGACTCTTATCACACAAATCATCTTGTTCTAAAGTAGAGTGAAGTAACATCTTAAGAGAAGCTGAAATTCATTTCCATTACGGTTAAATAAATATGGTAAAGAAAAGGTGAGACAAAAATACCTGCATAAAAACAGATTCGGCAATTTTTTCCTCTGCCGTGATCATGTTGCCTCTGGCCAAAATTTTTTCTTGCGCCTGATGGATATTATCAGTTCAGGTTCAAATAATGGAATGATGAAAAATCAAATCATCTGTAATTTCTTTTACCTCCTCCAAGTAACTGTCAACTCTATCATCATCGATAGAAGGATCTACGATAAAATCAAACAATTCACGTATTGTCATAACAGCTACTCCATGTTTTTTAAAGAAATCCTGTATCAAGGACATGCTACAATCACTCTCACGACTGAAGTGTCTTTTTCATTGAATGGGTGGGGTCTGAGCCACAATAATGGAGAGTGAGAGGGACTTACAGAAACATGAACACAATCTTCTCTAAGGAAATCAAGTGCACGAGGATGATCCAGATCGACAGCTTGTGAAACATCAATAATGTACAAGTGGCCCTGTAAAAGAGAAAGCTAAGATCTTTTCTTTTCTTTTTTTTTTTTTTTTTTTTTGTGTGTGTAGGGGAGCGGGAAAGGAGGGAAAAGAGAAATTTCTGAGAAAAATAGTGAAGTATAGGCTTACCTCAAAGTAAAGTATATTATATTCACTGAGGTCTCCGTGTACTAGCTTACATTTCTGATACAATGTGCGCATTGCCATAATCATCTGTTTTAACACAGGTTTAGCATCAAATCAAACTCAACCCAGGGTGCCAATGATCATTTTCAAGTAAATCAATTTTTAAGTGTGCTATTATACAGGAAAAGAAAATCTAGGATTAAGTGAATAATAATAAACCGAATGAAATATACTCAGTCTTCAATTTAGTATTAATTAAAATAATTTTTTCAAAAAAAATTTCAACTTAACGGTATTTGAGATCTTCAATAGCTGAAGCAACAGCCCTGTGACACCTCTTATATGTTTTAGTTGTAAATATTCTTAGCACTAATAAATATACTGGAAGAATCTAAAACATGATCGATTTCAACTTCATGTTAATGAATTAACTACTTTATGAATTTGATCCGGAATTAATTCATCTGATGGTTAATCTCATATACAAAACTTTCATCTGTGGAGTCCAAAATAATTTCACAGGAATTTATTTTGTTTATTAAGAGCTTAAATGTGTACATTGCTCTTGGCTTCTCCTCAGGTTTAACTATAGCAATAGAAAAGTCAACATAGGCAGTATTATGAGAAAAATAAACAAAAAGTACATCAGCTTACCTCCACATAACCTTCACGTAACTTGTCTAAAGATAAAGCAGCATCCTTCAGACGTGGTGCAGCCCAGCCACCCTTGCCTGTGAATAGAAATTACAGCACAGGCTTAGATCTTCAAGCATAAATGTTTCAATACTTTCAAAGGAATAAACATACCAAGAATATCTGAAATTCAAATATATTTGATAAATGCATCAATTTTGTTTTCTGTTTTAAGCGTGTCTTACTCAACCAAAGAACAGATGAAGCTTAGATCTTAGGTTATTTCACAAAGGACTCTACCCATGCCAAAACAGATAATAGAAAACGCATTGCTTGACATCCCTATGCCAACAATAACATGATGGCTTAGCTTTTTTCTACACTAGATTCAATTTAAGACAAATTTATTATTGAAATTTTAGTTTCATGTTATTAGTCTTAAATCGTATATTGAAAGAGTGCTTTCTGCTCCTTTAAAAAACAATATCATGAACAGTTGAAATCATACAATTTACAAGAAATATCCAGCATTCCATCAGAAGGCACTAATATGTGTCTTCTTAGGCTTTTCCATTAGTCTTTCTTCAAAGTTATCTATTCTTCAGAAGTGAGGTGTGAAACAATTGCAGTACACTTGACATCCAAATAATGTTCAATAAATCCACCTGGGACCCTCTTTCAAAGTTAAGTTCCACTACCAAAATAAACTAAATGGTAGATCAGACTTATTGATGGAAACAAAGTTCAGTACCTATGAATTCCATAACTAAAACATGAAGCCTCAAAATAAGTGGAGTTGGACACCTTATTCCAGCTGTCTTTAGTCTGCAATGTATGATGAGAAAATGAAGAACCATATTGGTAGAAATTACAATAAACAATAAGCATTCAATATGGAAAATTATATAAGGAAAATAAAATCCAAAGCATGCTTAACCTTCAAACTGTAACTCGTGACATTATTGATTCCATTTAAACATGTACCAAATTTCTACTTTAAGACATTATACAACAATCATGCATCAGAGTATTTCATGAAAATGTTGTTTAAATCTCAAAAGTAACTCAAAAAAAAATGTATTATTGGGCCACACGTCAGAACATACTGAGAATAGACCATAATTTGAGCATTATCACACATTCATAAAAGAAAAAAATTGATAAAGAAAAGAATTCGACATCTGCAGCTACATTTATTTAAACCAAACCTTAGAAGTCATCAGAATCAAAAAAGAATTCAAGAATACCTTAAAAGGTTCCTCATTTCTTTCTCAGCCCATGTTTTGACCATTTTCCTGGGGTTGTGCTTGCAGTATCCATATCTGAAACGGTAGTCTCCTTGTACATATCGGTCTCGGTCCCTGTTAGTGTAAATAACAAATAAATAGTTGCCGCAGGTATCTATCAGACACAAGGTTAACTTTCAAGAGGCTCCATCCAATTATGCGAATGGAAGAATAAGAACTATTCATTACAGGTTTTATTCAGATGCAGTAGATACAATAATTTCCACACAAAAGACATATCTAAACTTGAAACAGCAAGTAGGTAAATCAGAATACTCTTCACCTAGAGCTAAATTTTATCTTTGCAAGAACATTATTATATTACCAGTGCACATGCTACCATATGCCAAGTAAAATGAATATGTAAACATAAATATTGGAACCATTAAAATTTCATTGGAGCATGGGTGGGAAGGGTAAGAAATTTCTAAAGAGACTTACTGAGCCCCTCTCAAAATCATGATACTTTATCCACTAATTCAAAATACTACAGGAATAGGATGCAAACTTAAATACAAGTGCATAAGTTATCTTCATATATAGCAAGAACGTTATTCTATCACCATTTCACATTCTACAAAATGCCAGGTAAGATGAATATGTTAATCCAAATATTGGAGCCAATAAAATTTCATGGGAGCATGGTGGGAAGCTAAATTTTTTTTAAAGAGATGTATCTAAGCACCAAAATCTTGAGACTTTTATTCACTAGTTCAAAATACTACAGGAATAGGATACATACTTGAATACCAAAACCGAAGTTTTGTAAACTTTGATAGCAAATTCTTGATCATCAGATTTTGTAGCATGATAAACATTGGCCTGTACAAATGGATATTAGAGAAACAACATGTTAAGAGATCGAGCATACTCAGAGAAATAACATGTTTAGAAGATAAGTTTCCGCATGGGACTGCGAATTGCTTACTTCTTTTCCAGTAGAAATGCAACCATTAATATTGTTAAACACACCGCGATTCAGCATTTTGAATAAGACCATACGAGTTCTTGGATCAATCGCCTGAAAATAAAAGTATTTAAAATGCAAGCAGCATGACAAAACCAATTCATTTACCCTTAAAATTGTTCTTCATCATATGAAATTACATGCATCATGCATTTTGGAGAATCCAAAGCCCACCCAGTGAAACCGACTCAGGTTATAAAACTCATATATAAAATTGGGGAAATAAGATCAAGCATCAAATTTAATCTTACTGATCAGTTAGGATTAGGAAGGGAAGTTACATTAAAATGAGTGGAGAACAAGAAAAAGGCAAGGGACAAATCTTCACTGGCACATTCTAACTATCATAGGACCTCTAAAACACAAGCAAGAAGGCACGGCAGCAGTATCACCCAACATTAATTCTTCAAATTTCCTCAGCTAAATACTATCACATCATAATTTTATTTCTTTTTGAGAATAAATAAATAAATAAATATATATATATATATATATCTTTTGTCCACCTGTTCCACAGTAGCACGGTCTGCCTTCTCCGTTGTTTTTGTTTTACCAATTGCCATGCCACGGACACTTTCACGAATTGAGGTTGTTACGGAGTTTGACATGCCAACATTCAACCTTCCTTCCCACTCCTACACAATCAGATACAAATTTATCCAAAGACAACAAGATCAGATTAGCGAACATTCAGCCTTCCTCCCCATTCCTATACCAGCAACATTAAAAATTAAAATTATCCCCATTCATAACTACTAGAAACTAAAATTAAAAAAAAAAAAGACAGAAAGATCATATTATTCACAGAAATGCGAGCCAGAGAAAAATTAAGACCATCCTAAATGAATTTCAGTCACTCATCAGAGACAGTATAAATTTTTCCAAGAAATACTAGTGAAAGAGGAAATCACATTAATCATGAGGATAAGCATTTTGCTTAAATTAAGAAAGAAAACAATGACATCACTCATTTATATAATATATATATATATATATATATATATATATATATATATATATATATCTTCTTCAAGCAGAAAAAAAGATTCCATCAACAAAGTTACTATAAATACTTCCATCCCGAAGGACACGTGATCCGATTCATTACTCTACAAGAATAACAAGAAAAAAAAAATATGTCCTTCATTTTCTGTACTTGGTTGATCAATTAAAATCACTCACATCTATAAGAATTTAAAAAATGACTAATAACATAAATTTTTTTTTTCTAAGGAATGAAGCAGAAACAGGGATTCTCATAAGACAAACGATGACAAAAAGTAATAATTCTTGTCCGTATTCCTTTTACCAAAAAAAATAACTTTTAAGTACCTCCAATGGTGAAGCTCTTATACGATCAGAAAACTTCATATTCCTATTTGAGAGAGGTTGAAGAGAAGAGGCATTAGGTCGAGAATGAAGGCCTCCATGAGCATTCGGACGCCTCGTTTGAGGTACAAAAGCTTCATTAATCACTTCAGAATCATCCTTCGCATCTAAATAATCCAAAGCATCTCCAATTTCAGAATCAGAAGACCATGACAATTCTTCCTCCTCGTCTTCTTCCCCTTCGACTTCTTCGTACACTTTCTCTGTAGCAACTACTTCCACACCAGACGCACCTAACATAGTACCATCACCATTCATAATTCTTCAGAAGTTTTTGAGATTTTTCCCAAATGCGTATCTGAGTCAAAAAAAAAATAATAATAATAATAATAAACAAAGCGAGGTATGTGCAGTAGAGGCTTCCGCAGTTTGGCAGAACTGGCGGTTGCGAAGGAGGGAGAGAAGAAGCACAGGAGCGAAGGAAGTTTGCACTGGCAAAAAGACCACAGGACAACGCCTCTTTACCTAATTAGCAGAAATCAGAATTGTCGGATTACTTGCAAAAACCCATTTACAAAAAGCCCAGCCCACTTATACTTATGTAAACTCAACAAACAAAATACCTTGAAATTTTCCCTTTTTTTCTCTCAAAAAATTTACAATATTGTAAAATTTTCCTATAATACAATATATATTTTTTAAAAAAATATTAAAATTAGACTTCAAAAGAAAACTCAACAGCAGAATATGCACAGTTTTAACATTGTGCAAGCAAGAACAAGGGATTCTGTCCATTTTCGTATCAATAAATTTTTCATTGATTAACAACATTCTGTTACAACATCTCTCAGAACAACAATTTTTTCAATTGAAAATCAATGAATGGAAACAAAACAAATGTTTCATATCCGTCAGGGACAGGGAAATACAAGGGGTTGGGGTTTTTGGTCTAAAAGGCTTAAGTGAGGTGGTAAGTAAGTAAGTAAAAGGGGAGGGAAAAGAAAGAAAGAATTCTCCAGTTTATCCATGGATTACCGTTTTCTCTTATACTTGGATCTAGAGCCAGCAGCAACTTTAGTAGATCTATTTCCATTCATTTTTTCACTTCTTTCCGGCCGTCGTTTTCTCAGTTGTCTCCTCCTCCTTAAGTTTTTACCTAAACAAACACTGCACCAGCACTTGACAGATGATCTTCTTCTTGTTAGCAGCCTTGTCTTCCTCAGATTTTTATCTTCACATGCCCTGCATTTCAACACACTCCCTACTATCATTAGGAAAATAAAAACAAATATATCCAACTCATCAACAAAGTTAATATGTATATATTTTTTTAGTCCTGTGAATACTATACGAAATCACAAGTGGTAAATGAAACAGTCAGTATTCAGCTTAGTCAAAGCAGTAATAAAAAGGAGAATAGTTAAATTTGATGTAAAAGAGATGTATATACATACCCTAGTAAAACTTCCAGCCTACATACAGATGAATGATGATGATGCTTCTCCATTTTATCTCTCTTTTGTCCACTCTCCATCTGATCACTTTTCCGTGCAAGATATGAGAATATATCCTTACGGGAAGCTTTCAAATGACTCCTCTGCAATTTAGCTACTGCATTTGAGGGCTTCTTGGCTGATGATGGTATACCAACTCTTTTAGCACTTACTTCATACTCTTTGATTAAATATAATGGGATTCGTGTCTCGGACAACCAATACACCTCCTCACCATTGTGACATTTCTCTACTTCAATTATATTCTTCATCACACGAGAGGGAGGATGCTTCTGGTTTCCAAAACCAATACTATATCTAATTTCATTTTCCACAATTTTTTTATTACGTACTAAAGCATTCCGAAAAGCCTTTGTGTCCTGAACACTTGTCTCGGGCCGAACAAGATCATTCCACTTGATATAGAAATCTAGGTATCTGACCTGATATCCAACGGCAAATTTTCATGTTAAGCAACGTCAATAGAGGAAAAATAACCAGAAGAATATAAAAGTTCCCAGCAGATCCAGAAGAGAAAAGGAAGGATATGAATATACAACAGATAGCAGTTCTATTAAGAGAATAAACCTGTAATGCAAGCTGGGACCAGTTCTTGCTCATTTCAACAGCGGCTCGCCAAACAAGCTGTCTGCTTATTTTAGGAGTCTCAGAGCCTTCAGCATAATAAGTGCCAGGTATCTTTCTTGAACCACCTGAGTTGTTTGAAAACATTCAGTGAAATCTGACCTTCTAAACATATGTATCTTTAAAGTTGAGTAACCAAAAAGCAAAAGAAAAATGCAGATCACAAGCATTTCTGTGGCACAAGGACAAGAATAATAAGAATACCTTGTCGAGCAGCTTTTTTCACCAGTGACCTTGGGAGAGATCCTTTCTTAAATAAGAGCTTTGAAAGCATACTTCCTCGCCACCAAGTAAAGTCGGCTGATGTATCCCGGCCACCATGAGCATTAACCTCGGTGGTAATAGATAGTTTTCTACCACGCTTACCTGGTTTACGCTTCTGAGTTGACCCAACTGCAGCCACAGAATTATGAATAACAGAAGATTCAGCTGACCAACCATCAACCAACTTAAGCCAGTCCCCAGAAAGAGCTATCGGGCGAATATTTTCCTCAAACTGCGATAAAAAAATGGACATATGATATACTTGGGAAAGATTGTATTTCTATGACATGGCCAAAAGAAACTCCTTGTATGTGGGAGAAGATATAATCCAGACAATACCAACATTAAATCATAAAGGATTTCTATCAGTGGAGTGCAACAGGAAAAAAAACCTCTGATAAATGGACAGCTGCTTAGCTTAACTACCAGTATTGTTTTGAGCAAAATAATACTGATGTAATTGGACAAAACCTTTAGTTCAATAAAATAGTGAGTAAAAATTTAATATAGAAATATTTTAAAGTGAACATTTCATTGTACAGGAGGAAAAAAGTTTGATTTCTTGAGGTAACTTTCAGTAAAACATTTTTCTAGAATTTGAGTAAAGAGCAGAAATGAAAATGGTGAAAAAGATTGGCCAATACAGCCTAGATATTTGAAAATTACAGAGATGCATGAGCAAAGAAGAATTCAAAGGAGATAAAAAACCAGAATCTAATAACATTGATTATTCCAAAGAGCCACAACCATTCTCTTAATATCCACATCCTAATTTATCATGTCAATTAAAGATAAACTTCATAAGGTGAATGGGATTTGAAGTGGTATATCAAAATAGCATATTAGTTATTTTGTTTAATGTCTCGTGCTAAGTGATTTTTCTCTATTTATTTTACGAAAAGATGGGGGAGGAGGGTGTTGCAGTAGAATGCATGAGATCATCTACAAGTATAGGTGACAAATTTGGATATGAAATAGATAACATACTATTTTCGGGAATCAAGGAGGGGAGCCATCAGGAACATGAAATGTTCAAAAAGGATGCAAGCCATAAATATTTTAAGAGCTCAAGATAAGTAAACTATGTGAATTCAAAGGAAAGAAGTCGCTAAGAGTCCACTTAACCTCACAATTGACAGTACAGAAATGATAAGAATAAAATTAAGATTAGATTAAAAGGACACTAAACAAGACATCTTTAGAAAATAAAATGAGAAGAACTATCAATTCTCAGAAATATAAGGAGTCTACCTCAAGTAAGAAGATCTTTAATGCACTCAATGTGTTGGCCTGTTCTAATTGACGGCGCCATCGCTTCCTAAATGATGTGGCTTGGAAGGGGCCAAAGGTTAAACCACTTAAACTCTCCTCCATTAACATAATATATGTGGCAATGCTAGGAAGAGTTCCATCACCACTTTTAAGAGGACGAAGACCAGCAAGAATCTTCATAGCATTCTTTATGGCATTTGAGGCAGCCGCATTCAATAGGCATCCTCTCTTACTTGCAACAGGAGCTTTACAAGAGAGACACCAAGTACACCTTTCCCTTGGGTTCTCAATCAACTTCTTGTCAGTATGAGGCCAGAAAAATCTGCTGGCTACCGATGAGAATGCTTTTACTTGTAGTGAATAATTGGCAGAAATTAATTTTCGAAGGTCAGATGCCTGAGATTCAGAAACCAGATTTTCTTCGAATGAAAGAGAATTCACATTAGCAGCAGCTGATGCAGCAAAATCTCCATGCAGATAATTGTTTATATATCCCTGAGTTTTGAAGGAAGAGCCCATATAAAAAAAACTGCTTGACAAGTTCTGGTTATCTCTATCATTAGTTTCCCCATGCTGAACTGCCTCTTTTGTAACAATAGCTGGATCATTTAAATGTTCCTTTGCATTGTCAGAAATATTTATTGATGTACATGTAGGAATTGCAACACTTGGCTTCTCTTTTTCTTTGAAGTCTGTTGGATCAGTGTGTTCACATAAAGGACCAGAAGACGTAGTAGGTTTCACTTGAACCTCCTGAGGAACCAAGGGTTTTAGAGGAGGAACACCCTGCTCTTCAATAGCTCCTTCATTCACAGGCTGTCCAGCATGATCAAGATTCACAGCGGTACTCAATGAGGTATTAGTCGCCTGAACCATATTTCCTAAACTACTACCAGTAACACAACTCAGGGTTTCCTCACTCTCAGTCATTTCTGAAATACTATGACCTTCAGTGCCCAACAAATTAAGCGACAAGGGCAGAGCTGATTTAGCAACTTCTTTCAGCTCACCCACTACAGATGTCCCACAAGAGGAAAAGGCATCTGCAGGAAGTTCCCAATACTTTATGATTCCCTTGCATATTTCTGAATAAATAAAAGTATGCTGCTCTTTTGATTGAAGTGCTTGGAGAACATTTGGAATGTCATTTTGATTGTAATACCTGAAGCAGGAATCTGAATCCATGGAAGCATATAACCTGCAATTACACACATCAAAGATCATTAGACAGAGGCTGAGGACAACAGACAACAACCCAATGCAGTGGGGCCAAATAAGAAAGTTAAGCTTAATCATGAACTATGAAGAAGAAACTCTAAAATCACTTCTGCCAACCACAAAACCAAACAAGCAGACAGATCAATGAGTGGCTAAGGAGGAGGATACATACACAAGTAAGTGACCACAGGTAGCAACGAAAGCTTGTCCATAGGCATCAATACCTAATACATCCAATCCTTTAAGAGACGTTCCCCGAGTCACTTTTGGCTCAGTTGTTTTAATTGAACATTCAGGACAATACCAAGCCCCTTCTGGCATAAAGACTTTGCATATTCCAATACATCTTGCATGATAAGATGCAGGGCAGCCATCACAGCAAAGCAATATACCATCCATCCCACAAAGACGGCACTCATCACCATTACTGTCTTCCACCTCAGAGCTAGAATCCTGACCACATCTTTTGAGATCAGTTGATCAGAACTATAAAAAGATTTCATTTCGTGATTTTGTCCAATAAAGTCAGTCATTTCGTGGTCATTGCAAGCAGAAGTTTTTGACTTCCTTGGATGAACCCTTTTAGGTCGATTTACGGGAGTGGCAACTACTCTAGTCTCTGAATCCATTTCAACTTCTAATTCTTCACGCATGTCAACCTCTGTTCTGAACTCTTTGGTATCCAAAACATCATCACACAAGATTTGCAAAATCACAAGCTTTCTACCAACAGTTATAGTGTAATAGTCCTCCTTCAAAACATGGGAGTAAAATCCTTTCCACTCAGGACCATCAGCATGCCCCATTGCTGATAAATAGTGAACCAAATAAACTGGCCAGGTCAATGTATCCAGCAAGCTCCAGTCCACACCTCTGCAATAAAGACCATGAAACTAATCAGAAAAAATGATGATTAACAAATGTGTTTTGTTATCAAACATTAGCACACTATGATCAATAGTTACAAGCAAGTTTCATAGTAGGCATAGCTCGGCGTGATGAGGTACTAATAATTGCACAAATTCAACTAAGGCTAACAGTAATTCTATTTGGTAATCAAACTTTCACATCCATTAACATATGCAGGAGAAAGGTTGTAGATTGAAGAAGCTAATAATAAAAAATGGTAAGACTTCTATTCAGAACAAAGGAAACTTTTCAAAAGACCTTCATGCCTATAGATGAAAATAAGAAGACCATGAGGACAGGTCATTCTGTCTATGATAAATGTACTTGGTATTGCTTATAAAACTAGCAAATCCTTTACAGAAAATAAATTGATATGCTTATTTTCTCCTGAATTAATAAAACAACATTATTACCTCATGCATTTTGATGCGAGCTCAGAACCCTCAGAAGAGAGTTTCTCAATATGGCGCCTCAATGCACGCATAAGAGCAACATGGATGGAGTCCAATAGTACATTTGGGAGAACACAGTTAAGTGACCCAACAAAATCATCCAATGTAAATGGACTCAAAAAGAGCTGAATACTGAATGAGCGCAAAAAACTGTACACAGAAAAAAGGTGTAACACATATTCCTCAGGGATCCCAACCGTCCCAGATGAATGTGGCAACTCTGGCTGTGGAACAGATGGCATTTCTCCTTCAAAACTTGCTTCACTGACGGTAACTTGAACCCTATCATTTCCAGAAACTTTTACTGAATCTGCTGGTACTCCATTCTCAACCTTGAAATCAACCACATCACCAGCAACAACTTTTGATGGCTTTACTGGTGTCATTTCCTCAACCTTAAGATCACCTTTTACCTTCGCACCTGGACTTGATACTAATTCATCCAACTTCTTTTTCCGCTCCAACCATTCACCATTTATATCGGTCTCTTGAATCAAAATTGACTTTACCCTGCTGAGCTCCAAATCCTGGTAATCTCCATCGTCATAATCAACCCTATACAGACCTGAATCATAAAACACAATCTTCCCCAAAAATACCCCATTCCCAACAAATTCTTTTCTCACATATCTTCCCACCAAGGCCTTCCCCCGTGTTCTGATCACCCGTTTCTCCCCATCTTTATTAACCTCCACATTCTGTACATCAGCTCTCTTCCGTTTTCGCCCTCTTTTCTTTGGTTTTGTGTCAGTATTTGCTACATCAGAAATTAAGTTCACTTCAGGAGTCAAATTCAAATCAAACCCTCGGTCAAATCCGCCACAAGTCTCGGGAGTATCTATCTCCTTCCCATCTTTGTCCTCATCGTGATTCTCTACATCATTTATTTCCAGGTTTGGCCCCCTTAACTTCTCCGATCTAATTTCGGTGTTTTCCGTTTCAGGAATCAAATTTAAATCAAATCCTAGATCAAATCCGCCACAATTGTCAGCCATATCTCTAAAACCACTACTAAAGCCCTTTTCTTTCCCAGAGAAATAATACTACTTCAGATACTCCAACCTATACAACCAAATCAAACGGTAAAAATGAAAGCGAAAATTTAGGGCTTTTCTAAAAACAACTAATTTAGCAACGAAATCAAAACAACAAAATCAAGCAAAAACAAAATATCCTATCATTGATTCTTTCCAATTTTAGATACGAATCCATGCAATTAAGAATCAACAAAAACCGGTTAGGTAGTTCATCTTTTCTTTTCATTTGTTTTCCCCCTCCTTCCTCTCGACTCTACTGAAAACACGTGTATCTGTACATTTCCATGTGAGAATCTTCCTACCTTTTTCAGCAATGAAGAATCAGCATTGAAGAAGTAAGAAGAAGATGGGAGCAACTGAAATTTGCCCTAGTATAGGGAAGCCTTCGCCACTTCTATCCATGGCAAAAGCTACAAGGTGGAGAAAGAAAAGAGTTGGTGTTTTTCTCCGTTTAATTACGGTTTTTTTTTTTTTTTTTTTTTTCCTTTCTATAAAACTTCGACACAGTCCAAAGTCCACGACTCGTGAGTTGCCCCAGTGAACAGACAACTTTTTCCCTTTGACTAGTCAAACTTCACTACTTTCTTTTCCTTTCTTACAACATTTTTTGAATTTTTTTTTACAAGAAAATATTTTAAAAACTCAAAATAATAACATGACTATCCAAAATTATTTACTCTCTTCATTTTTTTGTTTATAAAAAAATCCAAAATACTTTTTAACATTATTCTTTTAATAATAACATTTCTTTTATTTTTTATAAAATATTATTTTAATTAGTATGAAAAAAGAAAAAAACATGTCTGAAGATTAGGCCTAACTCAAAGCGCAATGTTCTAGAAACATCTATGAACAGAAAAAAGACTGTGGAAAGTGGGGCCAGGGAGACCAAAGATACTGGGTGGGACACTCTCCAACATTAAGATGAACAATTCTAACATAGTATTTAGATATTTTACTCTTTTTTTTAAAAAAAACAATAATATTTGGTATTTTATTATTAATTTTTTTTTTTTTAAAATGAAAATACTTCCAAAATATAGAAAGCATCAAAAAAATTTAAAAAAATCAATAAGTCAATATTATATATTTTTTTTAAAAGGGATAAAAAATAGATACCGGGTTGACTCGTAAGAGAACGAGTTGGCTCAGAGAATCGACGGGCGGGATTAACTAGTAAAACTCGATTAGACTTTTTTGGACTTCAAATTCCAAAAACACGCACCAAACGTCCACCAGCTTTTTTTTTTGGTTTCCAGCCGCCAACTTTTGTTTTTATTTTTATTTATTTATTTATTACCCGCAAGGTTTTATATATATGTATATATATATATATAAATTTCGTTTCAATTTCTTTGTCCGTACTAGCTCTTAATTTTCATGTTTTAATGCCTCCCGAATTTATTAATACAAATTTTCACCTTCTATAAAAAAATAATTTCCTATGTCCTTGATCACATTCGACCAATAATAGAATTTATATTTATCTTATTATATGAACATATACTACATTTTACGTAATTAGTTACATGTTGTTAGTAAAATAGTTATATAATTTTGTCAAGAGTTTACATTAATAATTGAGAATCTATTGACACTTTTAATTAATTAAAGTAAGAATTCAGTATCATTATTGTTTTTTTTTTTTTTTGTAAGATATAATACTAGTTTTAAATATAAATAAAATTTTAAATATATATATGAGACGTAAATTGACATAAATATTTTTTAATTATGAAAGTTTGGTGACATTAGTTCATAAATTTTTTTTTTTTGATAGAATTGGTTTTGAAACTATAAAAATATTATAAAATTGGTCATTCCGGTAAATAGTATAGTGACATAAATACCTTTGAATTTTTTTTACAGATGATTTAACGGAATTTTTAACAAAATGACAAATGTTGTAATTTTTTTTATAATTTGGGACCAATTTCACAAAAAAAAAAATTGAGATTAATGTCACAAAATATTTTTAATTTGGGAACTTTATGTCAATTTGTCTATAATTAAAATATATTTAAATAGATATAAATATCATTGATTTTTTTTTTACTTAACGGGACTGATTTTTTTCGATCTCTACGCATTTCACCGCTCCACTGTAAATTCCTTCAATTCCTACCGTACTCCAGCTTAGTAGTTCCCCAAAATTCCTTCAATTCCTATCGTACTCCAGCTTAGTAGTTTCCCACCGCCTGTCCAGAGTTAAGCCTGGGATTTGATGGCAGACTTAAAAAGCCACCTACAGACGCTTTGCGATCCATCATTTCGGATAACGTTTGCATACTCTGTATTACCGCAGCTGCTTGCACAGAGTTAGCCAATGCTTATTCTCCATATACCGTTATTGCTTCTTTACGATCCGTGGGTATTCTACCCACGCGGCATTGCTCCGTAAGGCTTTCGTTCATTACGGAAAATTTCCCACTGTTGCCTCCCGTAGGAGTCTGGGCCGTGTCTTAGTTCCAATGTAGTTGATCATCCTCTCGGACCAGCTACTGATCATAGCCTTAGTAAGCTATTGCCTCACCAACTAGCTAATTAGACGCGAGCCCCTCCTCGAGCATATTCCTCCCTTTGCTCCTCAGTACAGGGTATTAATAGCCGTTTCTAGTTGTTGTTCCCATCTCAAAGGCAGGTTCTTACGCGTTACTCACTTGTCTGCCATCCGTAAACATCATTGATGTCAAAAAAAATTTATAGTTTGGAGACTAATTCTATTAAAAAAATTTATTTGAGGATCAATGTCACAAAATCTAATGACTATTAATACCAATTTGCCCGAAAACAATGAAATTATACCTTTTAAACTATTGTATTTTATTACTTCAATTAATTTAAATTTAACACGAATTATATTTATAAAATCTAACTTTTATTTAAATTAAGATTTCATTTGATTCTTATATGTCTTTCATTTAAAAAGAGAAAAAAATTTAAAATTATTCCAATTATATTGCATTTTCGAAATGCGTTAAAATTATTTATATATATATATTTTTAAAATAAAATTATTTATAATCTGTTTTAATAAAAAAGAAGACTATTTTGATGAATAACCAGCTTTTATATTTCTTCGTGCTTTTCTATCAATAAGGATGGCGGGAAACATGGTTTAGCTAATTCACCGACTTTGGGTATGAACAATTGCCCGCCACATTCTGTAATCTTCTCTTCTCAATTTTCCTAAGATTCAAAAATTCCTTTTTTCTTTTATCTCCGTATTATCAGTTAATGAAAAATCTTCAGCTGCTGCGTTATTGTCGAAAAGCCCTCTAGGGTTTTATATCTTTTTCTTCTAAACCACCTTCAAAATTTTACAAATTGATTTCCTGATTTGTCCAAGAATTTTGAAGAATTCCAACCCCCTCCCCGCGCCGCTCCCCCTGAATTTGTAGTCATTTAATTGGGATCAATAATTTGAAGATTCTAATGGGTGTGACTAAAGTTACTGATGAATTAGTTTCTACAGTCCGGTCTGTAGTGGGCTCCCAATATTCGAATATGGATATAGTTCGAGCTCTTCACATGGCCAATAATGATCTTACAGCTGCAATTAACATCATATTTGATTCTCCTAGCTTTAGAAAATCTGAAGTCCCCAGAAATTCTAAGGCTTTATCTCAAAATATAAATACAGAGCCACAAAGTGTTGTGGACAATTTGAATGAGAATGGTAATAAGAGTTCTCAAGATTTGAGCTTGTGTCCCAGTTCAAATGGTTCTTTAAAAGGTAGGAGTGAAAACACTGAAAGTGTGAAGGAGGAGAAACTTGAGGATTCGAGGAGCTTTAGTTCCAGTGGATGTTCAAGTTCGGAGGGAGTGAATGGTGGCAGGTTGGATGTTGTGAGATTGCTGGGATGTCAACAAATAAAGGAAGAAGTTTGCATACTGGTGAGGAGGTGATATTCACATTTCCAGGGGAGAAGAAGATGAAATCGCCTTCATTAGGCAAGTCTGGAGGTGGTCGGAGACAGATTGGTGTTTGTTCAGAGATTGTGAGATTTTCTACAAAAGCTTGTGGAGAGGTATTTTTATTCATTTTACAATTTGTTAAAATTGGATATTGGTGGCTTTTAATGTTGCTTGACATTGCAGAAGTAGGATTTTTTGGTAGATGGGTTAGGAAGTGATCTTAGAACTATCAAAATGTCACATAATTGAAAATGAAGATGTCAAATTATTCTGCACTCCTGCTGATGCCCCTTTTTTTTTTCCCTGGCTTTGTAGTATTGATCTGAACTGTCTGTACAAAAATGAATAAGCAATTTAAGGTCATGAACTAGTGTTTCTGAACCATCTTCCTTTGTGAATACTAATCCGGTATTTCTGAAAATAACTTGATTGGCTTTGAGCAGGTTGGTCGCATTCCAAATGATTGGGCACGATGCTTGTTGCCATTGGTGAGGGAGAATAAAGTACGGATTGAGGGGTTTTGTAAATCTGCCCCTAGTGTATTGAGTATCATGGATACTATTAATTTATCTGTTAGGTATGCTTGTAATGATTAAATTCCATAAGAATTTACTTTATTATTCTGTTTTTATTTTTGTGATGTTAATAGTTGCTTTAGCAACTCAAACAAACAATTTATTTGTAAGATTTATACTTTATGCAGCATTTACATAAATAGTTCCATGTTTCAAAAGGGCTATCAAACTTCACTTAAAGCATCAGGCAATGACGAATCAGTTGTTCATCCCCTTCCTACATTATTTCAGTTGTTAGGGCTCTCGCCTTTCAAGAAGGTGATGTTGGTTTAAATTGTGCGTGTGATTGATATTTGGATCTAGTAAACTTTTTCTTAGTGTTTTATATGAATAAATTATAGCGGTACATCCCTTATTTCTATATGTATATATATATATATATATTTTTTATTTTTTTTTGATGTTTTCATATTCTGTCATATATAGGCAGAATTCACGCCAGGTGATCTGTTTCCAAGGAAGCGGCCTTTACACCTGGAGGTACAGCCGGTACTCGATTGCCATAATTTTCTGATGAAATAATTTTTTACAATTCAATTCATGTGACAGGATGGCTCCAATATTCCTGCCTCATTGTTGCGTATCACTAAGTTGAACAGCCCATCATCTCTGAATGTTGATAAAGTTGAGAATGAGGAGTCAATTTCTGATGGTGACCTTGACAGGATTGTTGGCATTGCTGATAGTTCTGAGTTAGAGGTAACTACTTTCATGCATTTAGTTGTGGACTTTGTGCATAATTACTTATTTTTTTATTCCTATTTTAGGAAATGGAACCTCCTGCTACTCTTCAGTGTGAATTACGACCTTATCAGAAGCAGGCTCTCCATTGGATGATTCAACTGGAGAGAGGAAATTGCATGGATGAGGCAGGATCAACTCTACATCCATGCTGGAATGCCTATAGTCTTGCAGACAAGTAAGATATTGATGAAGTTCTCTTATCTTGTGGCTGGAATTCATCACTTATAACTTGGTGCATCCATTTATAGGAGAGGACTTGTTATATACTTGAATTCATTCTCTGGTGATGCCACAACAGAGTTCCCAAGCACTCTTCAAATGGCTAGAGGAGGGGTATGTTTTTGCTTGTACATTTATGTGGTTTCTTTTTGTTCAAGAAATATTTTAGTATTTGACTGAGGTGATCTAAAGATCTTGGCAGATGCCATGGGGCTTGGGAAGACGATAATGACCATATCTCTTCTACTTACGCATTCTGATAGAGGTGGTTCAGTAGGAAGCCAATCTACCAGTCAAGCCACCATTGAGGATGGTGGATCTAGCATGATTTCAGATCAATCTCCAACTTTTTCCAAAAAACAGTAAAATTTTCTGGTTTTAACAAAATTTTCAAGCAGAGAAACTCACTCAGTAGTGGAGGAAATCTCATTATTTGTCCAGTGACACTAATAGGCCAGTGGAAGGTATATTGTACACAATGCATAGATACTTGGTGATTTCTTTGTGGATCCAAATATCACACACTGAGTTATTTTGCTATAAGACATCTATTAATCGAATGGTTTTGATGTTAACAGTCAGAGATTGAAACTCACACGCAACCTGGAACTTTGTCTCTTTATGTTCACTATGGACAAAGCAGATCAAAGGATGCAGATATTCTGGCCCAAAGTGATGTTGTACTTACTACATATGGAGTATTATCTTCAGAATTCTCAGCAGAGGTACTCTTTGATATAGTCTCTTAGACCATAGCGGAATTATATTATATAGTCTTTGATTATTCCTTAAGGGCTATTTCTGGACCACTTCATGTTGCTATAGATCTCATAAAGAAATTACCTTTTCCCTTGTCCGGTGTTTTGCTACCTTTTGTTAAATAATAATGTTTCTGACTTATGAATTGAGTTAATTTATCTAAGATAATTCTCTTTTTGCACACTGTTGATTTGCATTTCTAGAATGCTGAGGCAAATGGTGGACTTTTTTCTGTGAGATGGTTTAGAGTAGTCCTAGATGAGGCACATACTATTAAGTCTTCCAAAAGTCAGTTTCCATGGCTGCATGTGCACTTGCTGCTGATCGCCGATGGTGCCTTACTGGAACCCCCATTCAGGTATATGCGGTGGTTTTGGCCTAGATAGCCTAGTTTTTTCATAAGAATATTTGAATCTTCTATTTCATATATATTGGAATTATTTCCTGATCTGTTCTCTTTAGTGAGGGCCAGGAAGGCCTCAATTTACCTTCTTTTATCAAGCACTGCATGAATGGGCTTCTTTCCTACAAGCAAAATTTACTAATAAAGCAAGTGATAAATCTTAGTTTTGTTCTCTGATCTATAATTTTCTGTAACAGAACAACCTGGAAGATGTTTACAGTCTTCTTCGTTTTTTGAGGGTTGAGCCATGGAGAAGCTGGGGATGGTAAAGTATTTTAGCTTCATTCCTCTTTTGTCCAGATGTTCAACCTTCTTTTTCAATAATTTACAATGTATACTTGTTGATGAATAATTTTTCAAGTCAATGTTATGATTTAGTTGTTGTTCATGCCTTCCTTTTCTTTGTTTGAATACTGACTGTTATGGTGGCATACATTCTTCAATTTCTACGGTTTCATTATATATATTTCTTTTCCATTTTTATCATGTTTTCCACCAATATTTCAGATATAACTTCTGCATAGATACTACCAGGTTTTGTTAAAAAAAGAATTTCAATTTATCTTCATTATTAAAGTTTAAGTGTATACTTCCTGCATTGAGTGAGAATTTTACGGAAATAATTAATCATACCTACTTTTCAATTTAAATTACATTTGGCATTAATTGCAGTATGATTCCTTTTGAGCTGTATTCTGAAGAGGTATGATGAAAAAGAGGTGAATAATTATTTTCTAAGCTTGGTAAGTTACAAAATAAAATTTGCTAAAAATTGATGTATGAAGCAATATTTGATGTTTTTCCTCTTTAAATCTGCTTTATTAGTTCTATTGAAGAAAATTAAGAAAATAATATGTCTAAATAAATCTAAGAGATTCACTTGCATGATTTGGATGCTCATTTAGTGTTTACTTTCTCTAGAATACCAAACTTTACATTGCTGCTATTACCATCTTCCTATGTTCTCGTATTTTGATGACAGTTTGAATTGATAGAAATTTCTAAGTTGTGCTCTAGTGTGGGAAATTCTCTGGACTTTGCTAACCCCTCAAAAACATTTGCTTCTACCTCATCACTTTCACTTCTAATTCTGTTTTTGATGCAAAATTTTCAATTCTTCCCATTTGGTTCAGGTGGAACAAACTTGTTCAGAAACCTTTTGAGGAGGGTGATGAAAGAGGGTTGAAATTAGTTCAATCAATCTTACAGCCAATCATGTTAAGAAGAACAAAATGTAGCACTGACAAAGAAGGAAGGTAAGGGGTCCGCAATTGCGATATTCACTTTATTATGTGTATTTTAAACATGATCTCACATTGTTATTGACAGTAATTTTAACCCATTTCTCCATTGCTTTTATCTTTATCAGGCCTATTTTAGTTCTTCCACCTGCCAATATACAAGTGATATATTGTGAACTTACAGAAGTAGAGAGAGACTTTTATGATGCCTTGTTTAAAAGATCGAAGGTATCCTACTTTTACTAATCTGTTTTGTATTGTATTTATTGTATTATTTCCAGTCATCTGATAATTCTTTTCAGGTGAAGTTTGATCAGTTTGTGGAGCAAGGCCGTGTTCTCCATAATTATGCTTCTATTTTGGAGTTGCTCTTGCGTCTTCGCCAATGTTGTGACCATCCATTTCTTGTCATGAGGTTGTTTCATGTTCGTTTATGTTTCTTTTAAAGACATCAAAATTTTGTTAAAGTGTACCTAATAGTTTGTCTTCTATGTCCAGTCGAGGCGATACTCAAGACTTCTCTGATCTTAATAAGCTTGCAAAACGTTTCCTCAAGGGCGGTAAACACATTGTGGAAGGGAAAGTTAAAGATGTTCCTTCACGGGCTTATGTTCAGGAGGTATTAGAGGAATTAAGTAAAGGAGAAGAAGGAGAGTGCCCTATTTGTCTTGAGGCTTTTGAAGATGCTGTATTGACTCCTTGTGCTCATCGCCTGTGCCGAGAATGTCTCTTGGCATGTTGGCCTAGCCCTTCTTCCGGACTTTGTCCTGTTTGTAGGTACCATTATATTTGTTTCATTTTCGCTAATTTAATATGAAAATATGCAATTTTTTCCCTTCCCTTTTGATTGAATGCACTATAAAATTTTCTCATTGCTCAGAAACACTGTTAGTCGGCAAGAACTCATCACAGCACCCACACAGAGTCGTTTCCAGGTTGATATTGAAAAAAATTGGGTTGAATCATCTAAAGTTTCTGCCCTTTTGCAAGAACTTCAAAATCTTCAGTTGGAAAGCTCCAAAAGTATTGTTTTCAGTCAGTGGACTGCCTTTCTCGACCTCCTGCAGATTCCTCTTTCACGGTACAATTTATCCTTCCTTATTTTGACCTAATGAATTGCATTCATGATATTTGAATTATTCTTATGATTCTTTATAGGATTAACATTCCATTTGTTCGTTTGGATGGGACATTAAACCAGCAACAACGGGAGAAAGTAATCAAGCAATTCTCAGAAGATGATAATATCATGGTTAGCAAGCCATAGTTCTGATTCTTGCTAATTACACTGACAATTATCATAGATTACTTTATTCTGGACCTCATTTCTTGCTTAATTGTCATAACAGGTGCTTCTTATGTCACTGAAAGCCGGCGGAGTCGGCATAAATTTAACAGCTGCATCCAATGCTTTTCTTCTGGTAAACAAATTCTATTTGCAGAAACACAAAAATATCTTGATTCTGGATATTTTCATCCTCATTTTTCTTACAATTTCGTTTCTTAGGATCCTTGGTGGAATCCAGCAGTTGAAGAGCAGGCTGTAATGCGCATCCATCGGATTGGACAAACTAAAAGCGTATCAATAAAAAGGTTCATCGTGAAGGTAAATACTAAATAATTTCCCTTCCTTTCCTGTTCATATCCAATCTGTTTTTTAAGCAAATAAGGATTTCTTGAACGATATATATATATTGGATTAATGTCAGGGGACAGTAGAGGAAAGAATGGAGGCAGTGCAAGCGCGAAAACAGAGAATGATATCTGGCGCTTTAACTGATCAAGAAGTACGAACAGCACGTATTGAGGAACTCAAGTTACTTTTCACCTGACTCCATTTTTTTTTCTGAGAACCGAACTCTTTTTTTTTTTTTTTTTCCTTTTGTGAAAATTGTAAAAAGAAAATTGTAAAGTTTGAAACTTGTACAACTTATTATTGTTAACTTTTATAGATAAATTGACATAAATAGTCTTTAAATTATAAATATTTTGTGACATTAGTTTTAAAATTATTTTTTTAATAGAATTGGTTCATAACTTATAAAAAATGGAATTGGTTCTTAAATTATAAAAAATTATGATATTGATAATTATTTATGTTATTATATTATTTAAATATATTTAATAATAAAAAAATTATCATAAATAAATTTATAAATTATAGATATTTGATGACATTTATTTTAAAATTATTATATTTTAAAAATCTCAAATTATAAAAAATTATAACATTAATTATTTTATTAAAAAATTTCATTAAATAAAAAAAATTTAAATTATATTTCAAATATAATTAGTTCATCAGATTATTTAAATATATTTAATATATATGATTATATAATATAATTTTAAATAATTTGATAGTAGACAAAAATAATATTATATATATATATATTATATTATTAAATATATTTAAATAATGTAATAACATAAATATTTTAAATTTAAAAAAAAAATTAATTTTATAACTTTTTTTATAATTTAAATGAATATCACCAATGCTTGTGTCTTATTAAATATATCTTAGTTATTTTGAATTTTATTTCTCGAAAAATAAAAATAAAGTTGGAATAGAGAATTTGCAAACAAGAACTTTTCAAACTTTTATAGTGAATTTATTATTATTTTTTAATGAAAGAAATTATTTTTTATTATTATTTTTGAATGGGAATATGGCGAACGGCCACATAAAAAAAAAAAAGGAAAGAGAGGCCCTATTTTATGTAGGGGAAGCTGGTCTTTTTTTTTTTTTTTTTTTTTTTTTTTTTTTTTTTTTGTCGATCTTCCATCACAGTTGCCTGCGAAGGTTGAAGAGAATGAGCTCATCGGAGACGGCAGATGCCTCTACTCCCCTCCGGAAGCTTTCCTGCACCACGAACTTCGATGCGCTCTGGTTTTGTTATTGTATGCTGCTATCTTTTCTTGATTTATATATTCTTTTTTACTCAGTACATCCTTAATTTGATTCTTTTTTTAATTTTGCGTTTAAATTGGGTCTTCGTCAACTGAATCAATGTATTCAATTTTGGGTTTTTTTTTTTTTTGGATAATGAAGTTTGAATTTTCTTTTCTTATAGTGGGAAGGAGACAGTGTGTTCTACTGATTTAATTTATTTTTGGGTTCAATGGATTTTGCTAATTGAATGGTTTTTATATTGCTGAAGATTTTGAAATTAATTAGAGTTGAACAATGGAATTAGATATTGGCTGATTGCAAGGGAGCTTTCAGGAATGCTCCACACTCAGCTATGCTATAAGAAATTGCAATTTCATTGATTAATATTGAAGTGCTCACAAATCCCTGGACTGATGAACTTGATCTTTTTCATTTCTTTTTCTTTTTGTCAACTGATCCTGGATAATAGTCAGAAATCATCACAGAAAGTACAGCTAGTAGAAATAGTATAGGAGGAAAAATCAGTGGAGTTGGAGTTTCTGCTTGTTAGAGGAAGAAATTATGGAACATGAGATCACTAAAAAACTGCATGCGTTTGTGATATCTGAGGGAGCTAAATAAGCCCCACATTTCTATTTACTGCACCAGCAAATACCTTTCCCTCACAAGTTTTATGTCTTGAGTTCCTTCAGTTCTTATTGTAGTGATTTTAGTGTGCAGATTCTAATATTATCTATGGAGGCTGCACTTTTGGTTTTCTTGCAGCTTCTTGTCTTCAAATTTGGAATATCAATTCATTTTCTTTCCACAAATTCTGTGATTTTGCAGCTCCAGTCCATCAGATGCAACAGTACTATCGCCGTGGGGTTCTTGACAATTGTTCTGCTAAGTGGAGTGCACTGTTTGATTGTTTGAGCTTGAAAACAAAGAGAACTTCTGAGGTGGAGGTATGTCCCAAAGTTTAGCTGCCTATACGTACCTTTAATCTTGCCATCCTGTTTTCAAAATTCTCAAATTGTCCATTGCTCCCCTCTGTCCACATCATTCCCTACCCCCTAAAAAAAAAAAAAAAAAGGAAAAATGCACATGAAAAAAATTTAGAATAGATCTTGATAAAATGAATAACATTTTCATTAGTAATATTTTCTGTTTATCGAGATAAATTACTGACTTTGTAATGAAGATGTCACATTTAATAAATAGTAGAAGGTAGAGATTTTATTTCATTGTTCTCTAGAGGAGCAAAGGAGGTATAGATTGCATATCATTTTCTGTTGTCTCTGAAGCATCTTGAGTCTGAGTAAATAAGCAATCAACTGGTGAGCTCTATTCATCTGAAAATGTTATACTCTTCCCATCTAGAATTGACATGCCTAATACATTTGAATCCTGAAAGGCTGATGGGATGGACAACAGATAGCAAGTGGTGAAAAGATTAAAATAAGCATGAGAGAAACTAAAGATACTATTAGAGATTTTATGTTATATTAGATTCTTGGAGATGCTAATTTTTTCAGTTTATACTGTCAGGAATGTCTCCTTAAATGATAGTACAGATCTAAGTTATTTTCCATTTCATATGTATTATGGTAGCATACGTTTTTAACCCTATTTTCCTTCTTTGAGTCTAGTGAACTTAAACCCCTGTGACACTGCATGCTTTTCATAATTCTAGTGCTTCTTGGAAAGGGGATATTAGCCACTTCAATTATTACTACGAATAACGTGGCATGCCATTTCTTTAAAAATTGGTGGCAGCAGCATCTGCTTATACAGGAGAAGATTACTTCAACCACTGACTTTCAGTAGAGTTATTCCAGGAGATTTATTTAGAGCAGTTGGTGTCAGTTTCTTATTATGTTGCACCAGCAAGCAGTTTTGTGAATATATACGAGGCTTTGTTCCTTACACTTAGCATGGAAGCTTAACAGTTTTTACTTTTCTGAATTCAGGAAATTTTAGAGAAACGCGAGAAAGAAAAAATTCACATATGGTCCATTCGCACACCTGAAGAGGCAGCTATCCATTGGGAAAAATTCTATGCACATCTGGATGGCCCTGAATAAAATGATTTTCATCCTGCTTATTTTATTTAAATTTTTTTCCTACTGAATAAGAATTTAGCCTATTTATCAATGCAAAGGGGTAGATGGCTACACTGAGTCTAGTGATTACAGGAGATGTTAGTAAGGAATAGTAAGATACCATTTTTACCCCTTCTTCAAGGGGTATAATTATGTTTTGGAGATTCATGAATGCCAAAGATCAAGTTTTGTATCACTGACTTATATTATGTTTTTTTGGTAGTAGAAGGCTCTTGTCCCTTTATTGTCCCCAGTGAAGTTTGTACACTAAGAATGTTTGAGATACACATAATTTTTTATATCAAATGTTTGCAAATAATCGATAACTTTTAGCATCTAGACTTATTTGCCTTACTGCTGCAATTGATGCTATGACTCCCAAGATTGCAAAAACCACAGCAAGAGTGTTGTTTACCCAGAAAATGGGCCTCCTTCTTGACGGTTTGAATGTTAAGTTGAAGCAGACAGCCGGGAGTACAAAATCAAGTGGTATGAACCCAAAAGCTCCTATTAGGGAATTGATATCTCCAAAGAATGGAAGCATGGCTGCAATTGTGGTAGCTATGACAACTGAAAGTGATCTGAATATCACTCTTGGAGCTACATTTCTGATTGAGAACTGATTGCTCTTTGGATCTGCAAATGTTCCTTCCAGCACTTCATTAGTTGGCTGCAAGTAGACCTGGCACAGGCAAAGGCATTATTTTTTTTACTGGTAATTAAGCTTTCCTCTTCTTTGTTGTAAGTTTTTTCTTTTTTTTTGGTGTGTGTGTATGGATTATTAATTTATTTACCACAGCAACTGCAGATTGTTGGAGAATGGTGAAGATATTGGTGATCAAAATAAACCATTTGGGCAGCAAAGCTCTTCCATCATGGGAGAAGTTGCTGAGAATTACACTTTCTGCTTTGATGCCAAATGCCCAATACCCGGAAATGGCAACACTGAAAAATGTTACCAAAATTATGGCATAACAAATGCATAGCCCCTTGAACATCTTGCCTTCCACTGGTGGTGCTAATGTTGCCTGCCATCACACAAAAGTTCATTTTCATTGGTGAGTTTTACATTGCAGAAATCTTAAATTTATCATTTATGATCGTAGGTTCTAAAATTTTGGGAAGACCCTTTACCGATTCTTGAATTATATATATATATATATATATATATATATAGTATTTAAGTATCCATATTCATGGGAAGTACCTGAATTTCTGGAATGATTCCGTTTCCAAAAGTAGTGGCTATTATAGCTAGTGCATTGAAGATACCAAATATCAGTGTCTCACTATTGTTGCTCAAAGAATAGTCCTTCTCAGGCCCTTTTGATGAACTTCCTGAGAAATTATATATAATATATATATATATGTTTGTATTAAACTGTTGTATATACCAAAATCTGAAGCATTTCCTGTAGACTAGTTAGTAGTACTTATTACTTACCTATGTAAACAGAGCCCACAGTAGCACAGGTACTGTAGAGGAGACAAAGTATTAAAGAGATCATATTGATATGCCTTAGTGAGTGGAAAGATGGCATTTGAGCTAAGATCAACAATAGCACTCCAAATATCACTACAAATTCATAAAGCTTCATTTCTCCATTTGGATTTACCACCAAGTAGATTGCCTGCAACCAAAATCCCATCATTATTCTCTCTTCTTTTTCTTCAAAATTAATATTTGGAGGGTGGGGGTATTTGAATAATAAATGTCACCTTAATGCACTGTCCACCCAATAGATTGGCACCAACAACTGCACCATAGCATACCATAAATTGAATTGGACCCACACAATATCTCCCCCAATTTGGTCCTGCCAATTTTCCCCCATAATTAATCCTTAATTTCAACAACAACAATATATATAACAAATTGGCATGACAAATTGGACCAAAAATCACTTTTTTATATAACAAACAATTTGGTTTTGGATTTTCTAAACATCGTATTCATATTTGTCACGAGTCACCTTTTGACCAAAGAGTTTCTTTCAGGAAAAAAAACAAAATCAAACAAAATAAATACAAAATACTTATATTTATAGCTCATTTTTTGAATGAAAAATAAAGGGAGGAAAAAATAATGATAAAGATTTTCAAAATGAATACGAACACGAGTTCCAGTGGGTATTGTTTGACGGAAGAATCACCAACGAAAAAGGACACGTGTTACTTTGCATGGCCTATCATAATTAAATTATTTAAACAAAAAATACTCTAAAAAAAATAAAAATTAAAAAATTTAAATTTTATTATTTTATTTTTAAAGTTAATTACCTAATATGTCATTAGCCATATCTCTGAATCTGAGATGGCGGCGACCTTGCTGAGCATGGTGTTCGAGGACGAGAGAAATAAGGTTGTAAGAATAGAAAGTGACGGCAGCTCCGACGACCAGAGAAATAACACCGCCAATCCATCCCATCGAAGCAAAAGCAAATGGAAGACTCAATAATGGCGGTGCAACAATTGATGTTGTCAAATGGTATCCACAATGTATCCATGATCCTGCAAATTTTTTTTTTTTTTTTTTAATACTTCTAAAATTATAGAAAAAAAGACAATTAATCTTGGTTACTATTCTTAGTACTGCTATTTGTGCCAACTCCCGAAGTGGAAAATTCAGATTGAATGATGTAAAATTTGTCCCCATAAACTTTTCAACTATATCAAGCTATATATATATATATATATATAGAAAATTTGGTCCATTTAGTCACGTGACTAACACGGTATTTTAGTTTGTATAAAAATAAATAAAAAATTATAAATTTTGATTTAATACAAAGAAATATATATATATATATATATATATATATTATTATTTATTTTTATTTATTTAAAATTTTTTATAAAATTTTTTATTTTATCATGTCTTAATTCATTATAGGGTGATTAGAGCAACATCTTCTTAGAAGAAAAAATGATATATATATATATATAATATGTGGTAAAATGGAGGAAGAAATTAATACGGGTGTGAACATGCCTTTGGATTGAAGAACAAAGAGAGCTCCGGCGTCGAGTTCCTTCTCCGACTGCTGCTGATCAGTGGTGACAGCAGTCTGTTGAACATCAATTGAACGGAGATTCTGTCTTCCAGCGTCGTCGTAACCACCGATCATCCTCAATTTCTGATGTACGATCCTTTTTCCTTTTGTTGTCTGGTGGTGCAGGGTTCAAAGTATCGGCCGAGTTGTGTATTGGATGAGTATAGCTTGTGTCTGAATTTTCTTATATGTGAGAGAGAAAGAGAGTGCAAAAGAATTGGATTTATTCGTTATGACCAAATATATATATAGAAGGTAGAGAGTTTTTTTTCTAGTGATATAGTTACGTGAATCTAGCATTATTCACTCTAACCAACTAATAAATAGTATCTTCATAAAAGTATATTCAATTTTTATATATATATATATATAACATTTAAAACATTTTAATGTTTTTTATATGTTATAATTTTTTCATTGTATATGTAGTCAATAATTTAATTAGTGTTTGTAGATCATTGTATAAATTAAGTGATAGATTAATAATTATGAAAAAAAAAACATATTACAGTAATTATTATTAGTTTCGATTATGACAACACTTGTAATATTCAAAGATGATGTAATAATAATGCCTCTTGTCCTTTTTCTTGGGAAATATGATGAAGAAAGAAGAAGTTAAAGAAAACAATACAAATGCATCATTGTTTCAAGACTATGAAAAAATTTAAAATAATTATTACAGACAGATAAATTATTCAAAAAAAATAAATTATTACACACTAAAAATTAAAAAGTTATTTTGCTGTTTTAAATTTAAAGTTTTTAATTAAAATGAACCCTAATTTTAAAAATGAAAATAAAAATGAAACTAATTAATTTAAAGATAAGGCTAGTTATTTTGTGGTTGTTGTTGTTTTATTTATTTGTTTTTAAAAAAATTAAAGGGAAAAAAAAGTCAACATTACTTTTTTTGAAAAAATTAACATTACTTTTTAGAATCTATATATACTTTATTTAGCATTTATTTAACATTTAAATTTTATTATTCTAACAAAATAGAAGATTAAAAGTACTAATCTACCCTCATAAAATACAAAATAATAAACTCTTAGTTTATTACAAAATATATACAATATAGTTTCACTAAAAAAAAATATGATAAATTATCTTACTAACACTTGAACTTTTCAAAAATTCAACTTTTGTATTTGTATTTATTTTTGCTTTGAACTTACACTTAAAATATCATCTCGTTTGCCCTTCCGTCCAAAATTTCCGTTAGACTTCATTTTCCATCCAATTCTTAGGGACATTTTCGTCTTTTAAAATCATTTATATTTAAAAATTATTAATGTTTTATTTTTAGGGATAATTTTATCTTTTCGTAAAAATTTAAAAATTTTGAAAAATCTTCTTAAATTGGAGGGATTAGATCCATCAACTACACAAATGGCAAAATTATATTAATTTACTGGAGCGACTATTGACATGTTAATTTGTATGAAACTTATATTTTATATTGCATATTAGATGATGCCAAAATAAATTTAACATAATTATGTTTGTGAATCCCTAGATTTGAACTATAACCGTATAAACAATAAATAAGCATTTATTATTTGAACAAATACAAAAATTTATATTATTTGAAAATTATATTAAATATAAAGATTATGAAAAAATATTATCCAAACAGCACAATTTAAACCAATTGTCTTCGTAGTCATTCCCTTCCTCAAACCTTAAATTTATTTATTTTAAACTTTGAATTCGTTGCAGAATACAAATTTTGAGGTTTTTTACAGTGACATTATTACATTATTAGTGTCAGCAATGACATTGTATAAAAAAACATCTTGAAATTCATGTTCTACGACGAATTCGAAACAAAAAAGTTAAAGAAGAACTTCAGTACACGTTTTGAAAAATGTGACAATAACAAAAACTTGTGGTTTGAATTGTGTCATTTGATAATATTTTTTTTAGAATGTTTATATTTAATATAATTTATATTTAAAATATAGAATATAATTGCAATATAAAATACGTATTTATTATTTTTGTAATTATAATATAAAATATAAGTTCCAAATAATTTTATATATTTATAGTTGCCACAATTGATAAATATAGTTTATTTAGGCGTGTGATTGTAG